>CM067367.1:127028253-127193402 GCA_034401795.1 Chaetoderma sp. LZ-2023a
CGCATGACACGTGTGTTGATCGAGCCATTCAACATGATCAAGTGGTCACTTATTGATCGAGCCATTCAACATGATCAAGTGGTCACTTATTGGTTATTGATCGAGCCAGTCAACATGATCAAGTGGTCACTCATTGATTATTGTTCGAGCCATTCAACATGATCTAGTGGTCACTTATTGATCGAGACATTCAACATGATCAAGTGGTCACTCATTGATTATTGTTCGAGCCATTCAACATGATCTAGTGGTCACTTATTGATCGAGACATTCAACATGATCAAGTGGTCACTTATTGGTCATTGATCGAGCCATTCAACATGATCAAGTGGTCACTTATTGGTTATTGATCGAGCCATTCAACATGATCAAGTGGTCACTCATTGGTTATTGATCGAGCCCTTCAACATGATCAAGTGGTCACTTATTGCTTATTGATCGAGCCATTCAACACGATCAATTGGTTACTCATTGGTTATTGATCGAGCGATTCAACATGATCAAGTGGTCACTTATTGGTTATTGATCGAGCCATTCAACATGATCAAGTGGTCACTTATTGGTTATTGATCGAGACATTCAACATGATCAAGTGGTCACTCATTGGTTATTGATCGAGCCATTCAACATGATCAAGTGGTCACTTATTGGTTATTGATCGAGCCATTCAACATGATCAAGTGGTCACTTATTGATCGAGCCATTCAACATGATCGAGTGGTCACTCATTGGTTATTGATCGACCCATTCAACATGATCAAGTGGTCACTCATTGGTTATTGATCGAGCCATTCAACATGATCAAGTGGTCAATTATTGGTTATTGATCGAGCCAGTCAACATGATCAAGTGGTCACTCATTGATTATTGTTCGAGCCATTCAACATGATCTAGTGGTCACTTATTGATCGAGACATTCAACATGATCAAGTGGTCACTCATTGGTTATTGATCGAGCCATTCAACATGATCAAATGGTCACTTATTGGTTATTAATTGAGCCATTCAACATGATCAAGTGGTCACTTATTGGTTATTGATCGAGCCGTTCAACATGATCAAGTGGTCACTTATTGGTTATTGATCGAGCCATTCAACATGATCAAGTGGTCACTTATTGGTTATTGATCGAGCCATTCAACATGATCAAGTGGTCACTTATTGGTTATTGATCGAGCCATTCAACATGATCAAGTGGTCACTCATTGGTTATTGATCGAGCCATTCAACATGATCAAGTGCTCACTTATTGGTCATTGATCGAGCCATTCAACATGATCAAGTGGTCACTCATTGGTTATTGATCGAGCCATTCAACATGATCAAGTGGTCACTCATTGGTTATTGATCGAGCCATTCAACATGATCAAGTGGTCACTTATTGGTTATTGATCGAGCCATTCAACATGATCAAGTGCTCACTTATTGGTCATTGATCGAGCCATTTAACATGATCAAGTGGTCACTTATTGGTTATTGATCGAGCCATTCAACATGATCAAGTAGTCACTCATTGGTTATTGATCGAGCCCTTCAACATGATCAAGTGGTCACTTATTGGTTATTGATCAGCCATTCAACACGATCAATTGGTTACTCATTGGTTATTGATCGAGCCATTCAACATGATCAAGTGGTCACTCATTGGTTATTGATCGAGCCCTTCAACATGATCAAGTGGTCACTTATTGCTTATTGATCGAGCCATTCAACACGATCAATTGGTTACTCATTGGTTATTGATCGAGCGATTCAACATGATCAAGTGGTCACTTATTGGTTATTGATCGAGCCATTCAACATGATCAAGTGGTCACTTATTGGTTATTGATCGAGACATTCAACATGATCAAGTGGTCACTCATTGGTTATTGATCGAGCCATTCAACATGATCAAGTGGTCACTTATTGGTTATTGATCGAGCCATTCAACATGATCAAGTGGTCACTTATTGATCGAGCCATTCAACATGATCGAGTGGTCACTCATTGGTTATTGATCGACCCATTCAACATGATCAAGTGGTCACTCATTGGTTATTGATCGAGCCATTCAACATGATCAAGTGGTCAATTATTGGTTATTGATCGAGCCAGTCAACATGATCAAGTGGTCACTCATTGATTATTGTTCGAGCCATTCAACATGATCTAGTGGTCACTTATTGATCGAGACATTCAACATGATCAAGTGGTCACTCATTGGTTATTGATCGAGCCATTCAACATGATCAAATGGTCACTTATTGGTTATTAATTGAGCCATTCAACATGATCAAGTGGTCACTTATTGGTTATTGATCGAGCCGTTCAACATGATCAAGTGGTCACTTATTGGTTATTGATCGAGCCATTCAACATGATCAAGTGGTCACTTATTGGTTATTGATCGAGCCATTCAACATGATCAAGTGGTCACTTATTGGTTATTGATCGAGCCATTCAACATGATCAAGTGGTCACTCATTGGTTATTGATCGAGCCATTCAACATGATCAAGTGCTCACTTATTGGTCATTGATCGAGCCATTCAACATGATCAAGTGGTCACTCATTGGTTATTGATCGAGCCATTCAACATGATCAAGTGGTCACTCATTGGTTATTGATCGAGCCATTCAACATGATCAAGTGGTCACTTATTGGTTATTGATCGAGCCATTCAACATGATCAAGTGCTCACTTATTGGTCATTGATCGAGCCATTTAACATGATCAAGTGGTCACTTATTGGTTATTGATCGAGCCATTCAACATGATCAAGTAGTCACTCATTGGTTATTGATCGAGCCCTTCAACATGATCAAGTGGTCACTTATTGGTTATTGATCAGCCATTCAACACGATCAATTGGTTACTCATTGGTTATTGATCGAGCGATTCAACATGATCAAGTGGTCACTTATTGGTTATTGATCGAGCCATTCAACATGATCAAGTGGTCACTTATTGGTTATTGATCGAGCCATTCAACATGATCAAGTGGTCACTTATTGATCGAGCCATTCAACATGATCAAGTGGTCACTTATTGGTTATTGATCGAGCCATTCAACATGATCAAGTGGTCACTTATTGATCGAGCCATTCAACATGATCAAGTGGTCACTTATTGGTTATTGATCGAGCCAGTCAACATGATCAAGTGGTCACTCATTGATTATTGTTCGAGCCATTCAACATGATCTAGTGGTCACTTATTGATCGAGACATTCAACATGATCAAGTGGTCACTCATTGATTATTGTTCGAGCCATTCAACATGATCTAGTGGTCACTTATTGATCGAGACATTCAACATGATCAAGTGGTCACTTATTGGTCATTGATCGAGCCATTCAACATGATCAAGTGGTCACTTATTGGTTATTGATCGAGCCATTCAACATGATCAAGTGGTCACTCATTGGTTATTGATCGAGCCCTTCAACATGATCAAGTGGTCACTTATTGCTTATTGATCGAGCCATTCAACACGATCAATTGGTTACTCATTGGTTATTGATCGAGCGATTCAACATGATCAAGTGGTCACTTATTGGTTATTGATCGAGCCATTCAACATGATCAAGTGGTCACTTATTGGTTATTGATCGAGACATTCAACATGATCAAGTGGTCACTCATTGGTTATTGATCGAGCCATTCAACATGATCAAGTGGTCACTTATTGGTTATTGATCGAGCCATTCAACATGATCAAGTGGTCACTTATTGATCGAGCCATTCAACATGATCGAGTGGTCACTCATTGGTTATTGATCGACCCATTCAACATGATCAAGTGGTCACTCATTGGTTATTGTTCGAGCAATTCAACATGATCAAGTGGTCACTTATTGGTTATTGATCGAGACATTCAACATGATCAAGTGGTCACTCATTGGTTATTGATCGAGCCATTCAACATGATCAAGTGGTCAATTATTGGTTATTGATCGAGCCAGTCAACATGATCAAGTGGTCACTCATTGATTATTGTTCGAGCCATTCAACATGATCTAGTGGTCACTTATTGATCGAGACATTCAACATGATCAAGTGGTCACTCATTGGTTATTGATCGAGCCATTCAACATGATCAAATGGTCACTTATTGGTTATTAATTGAGCCATTCAACATGATCAAGTGGTCACTTATTGGTTATTGATCGAGCCGTTCAACATGATCAAGTGGTCACTTATTGGTTATTAATTGAGCCATTCAACATGATCAAGTGGTCACTCATTGGTTATTGATCGAGCCATTCAACATGATCAAGTGCTCACTTATTGGTCATTGATCGAGCCATTCAACATGATCAAGTGGTCACTCATTGGTTATTGATCGAGCCATTCAACATGATCAAGTGGTCACTCATTGGTTATTGATCGAGCCATTCAACATGATCAAGTGCTCACTTATTGGTCATTGATCGAGCCATTCAACATGATCAAGTGGTCACTCATTGGTTATTGATCGAGCCATTCAACATGATCAAGTGGTCACTCATTGGTTATTGATCGAGCCATTCAACATGATCAAGTGGTCACTTATTGGTTATTGATCGAGCCATTCAACATGATCAAGTGCTCACTTATTGGTCATTGATCGAGCCATTTAACATGATCAAGTGGTCACTTATTGGTTATTGATCGAGCCATTCAACATGATCAAGTAGTCACTCATTGGTTATTGATCGAGCCCTTCAACATGATCAAGTGGTCACTTATTGGTTATTGATCAGCCATTCAACACGATCAATTGGTTACTCATTGGTTATTGATCGAGCGATTCAACATGATCAAGTGGTCACTTATTGGTTATTGATCGAGCCATTCAACATGATCAAGTGGTCACTTATTGGTTATTGATCGAGCCATTCAACATGATCAAGTGGTCACTTATTGATCGAGCCATTCAACATGATCAAGTGGTCACTTATTGGTTATTGATCGAGCCATTCAACATGATCAAGTGGTCACTTATTGATCGAGCCATTCAACATGATCAAGTGGTCACTTATTGGTTATTGATCGAGCCAGTCAACATGATCAAGTGGTCACTCATTGATTATTGTTCGAGCCATTCAACATGATCTAGTGGTCACTTATTGATCGAGACATTCAACATGATCAAGTGGTCACTCATTGATTATTGTTCGAGCCATTCAACATGATCTAGTGGTCACTTATTGATCGAGACATTCAACATGATCAAGTGGTCACTTATTGGTCATTGATCGAGCCATTCAACATGATCAAGTGGTCACTTATTGGTTATTGATCGAGCCATTCAACATGATCAAGTGGTCACTCATTGGTTATTGATCGAGCCCTTCAACATGATCAAGTGGTCACTTATTGCTTATTGATCGAGCCATTCAACACGATCAATTGGTTACTCATTGGTTATTGATCGAGCGATTCAACATGATCAAGTGGTCACTTATTGGTTATTGATCGAGCCATTCAACATGATCAAGTGGTCACTTATTGGTTATTGATCGAGACATTCAACATGATCAAGTGGTCACTCATTGGTTATTGATCGAGCCATTCAACATGATCAAGTGGTCACTTATTGGTTATTGATCGAGCCATTCAACATGATCAAGTGGTCACTTATTGATCGAGCCATTCAACATGATCGAGTGGTCACTCATTGGTTATTGATCGACCCATTCAACATGATCAAGTGGTCACTCATTGGTTATTGATCGAGCCATTCAACATGATCAAGTGGTCAATTATTGGTTATTGATCGAGCCAGTCAACATGATCAAGTGGTCACTCATTGATTATTGTTCGAGCCATTCAACATGATCTAGTGGTCACTTATTGATCGAGACATTCAACATGATCAAGTGGTCACTCATTGGTTATTGATCGAGCCATTCAACATGATCAAATGGTCACTTATTGGTTATTAATTGAGCCATTCAACATGATCAAGTGGTCACTTATTGGTTATTGATCGAGCCGTTCAACATGATCAAGTGGTCACTTATTGGTTATTGATCGAGCCATTCAACATGATCAAGTGGTCACTTATTGGTTATTGATCGAGCCATTCAACATGATCAAGTGGTCACTTATTGGTTATTGATCGAGCCATTCAACATGATCAAGTGGTCACTTATTGATCGAGCCATTCAACATGATCGAGTGGTCACTCATTGGTTATTGATCGACCCATTCAACATGATCAAGTGGTCACTCATTGGTTATTGATCGAGCCATTCAACATGATCAAGTGGTCAATTATTGGTTATTGATCGAGCCAGTCAACATGATCAAGTGGTCACTCATTGATTATTGTTCGAGCCATTCAACATGATCTAGTGGTCACTTATTGATCGAGACATTCAACATGATCAAGTGGTCACTCATTGGTTATTGATCGAGCCATTCAACATGATCAAATGGTCACTTATTGGTTATTAATTGAGCCATTCAACATGATCAAGTGGTCACTTATTGGTTATTGATCGAGCCGTTCAACATGATCAAGTGGTCACTTATTGGTTATTAATTGAGCCATTCAACATGATCAAGTGGTCACTCATTGGTTATTGATCGAGCCATTCAACACGATCAAGTGCTCACTCATTGGTTATTGATCGACCCATTCAACATGATCAAGTGGTCACTCATTGGTTATTGTTCGAGCCATTCAACATGATCAAGTGGTCACTTATTGGTTATTGATCGAGACATTCAACATGATCAAGTGGTCACTCATTGGTTATTGATCGAGCCATTCAACATGATCAAGTGGTCAATTATTGGTTATTGATCGAGCCAGTCAACATGATCAAGTGGTCACTCATTGATTATTGTTCGAGCCATTCAACATGATCTAGTGGTCACTTATTGATCGAGACATTCAACATGATCAAGTGGTCACTCATTGGTTATTGATCGAGCCATTCAACATGATCAAATGGTCACTTATTGGTTATTAATTGAGCCATTCAACATGATCAAGTGGTCACTTATTGATCGAGACATTCAACGTGATCAAGTGGTCACTCATTGGTTATTGATCGAGCCATTCAACATGATCAAGTGGTCACTCATTGGTTATTGATCGAGCCATTCAACATGATCAAATGGTCACTTATTGGTTATTAATTGAGCCATTCAACATGATCAAGTGGTCACTTATTGATCGAGACATTCAACGTGATCAAGTGGTCACTCATTGGTTATTGATCGAGCCATTCAACATGATCAAATGGTCACTTATTGGTTATTAATTGAGCCATTCAACATGATCAAGTGGTCACTTATTGATCGAGCCATTCAACATGATCAAATGGTCACTTATTGGTTATTAATTGAGCTATTCAACATGATCAAGTGGTCACTTATTGGTTATTAATTGAGCCATTCAACACGATCAATTGGTTACTCATTGGTTATTGATCGAGCGATTCAACATGATCAAGTGGTCACTTATTGGTTATTGATCGAGCCATTCAACATGATCAAGTGGTCACTTATTGATCGAGCCATTCAACATGATCGAGTGGTCACTCATTGGTTATTGATCGAGCCATTCAACATGATCAAGTGGTCACTTATTGGTTATTGATCGAGCCATTCAACATGATCAAGTGGTCACTTATTGGTTATTGATCGAGACATTCAACATGATCAAGTGGTCACTCATTGGTTATTGATCGAGCCATTCAACATGATCAAGTGGTCACTTATTGGTTATTGATCGAGCCATTCAACATGATCAAGTGGTCACTTATTGATCGAGCCATTCAACATGATCGAGTGGTCACTCATTGGTTATTGATCGACCCATTCAACATGATCAAGTGGTCACTCATTGGTTATTGTTCGAGCAATTCAACATGATCAAGTGGTCACTTATTGGTTATTGATCGAGACATTCAACATGATCAAGTGGTCACTCATTGGTTATTGATCGAGCCATTCAACATGATCAAGTGGTCAATTATTGGTTATTGATCGAGCCAGTCAACATGATCAAGTGGTCACTCATTGATTATTGTTCGAGCCATTCAACATGATCTAGTGGTCACTTATTGATCGAGACATTCAACATGATCAAGTGGTCACTCATTGGTTATTGATCGAGCCATTCAACATGATCAAATGGTCACTTATTGGTTATTAATTGAGCCATTCAACATGATCAAGTGGTCACTTATTGGTTATTGATCGAGCCGTTCAACATGATCAAGTGGTCACTTATTGGTTATTAATTGAGCCATTCAACATGATCAAGTGGTCACTCATTGGTTATTGATCGAGCCATTCAACATGATCAAGTGCTCACTTATTGGTCATTGATCGAGCCATTCAACATGATCAAGTGGTCACTCATTGGTTATTGATCGAGCCATTCAACATGATCAAGTGGTCACTCATTGGTTATTGATCGAGCCATTCAACATGATCAAGTGCTCACTTATTGGTCATTGATCGAGCCATTCAACATGATCAAGTGGTCACTCATTGGTTATTGATCGAGCCATTCAACATGATCAAGTGGTCACTCATTGGTTATTGATCGAGCCATTCAACATGATCAAGTGGTCACTTATTGGTTATTGATCGAGCCATTCAACATGATCAAGTGCTCACTTATTGGTCATTGATCGAGCCATTTAACATGATCAAGTGGTCACTTATTGGTTATTGATCGAGCCATTCAACATGATCAAGTAGTCACTCATTGGTTATTGATCGAGCCCTTCAACATGATCAAGTGGTCACTTATTGGTTATTGATCAGCCATTCAACACGATCAATTGGTTACTCATTGGTTATTGATCGAGCGATTCAACATGATCAAGTGGTCACTTATTGGTTATTGATCGAGCCATTCAACATGATCAAGTGGTCACTTATTGGTTATTGATCGAGCCATTCAACATGATCAAGTGGTCACTTATTGATCGAGCCATTCAACATGATCAAGTGGTCACTTATTGGTTATTGATCGAGCCATTCAACATGATCAAGTGGTCACTTATTGATCGAGCCATTCAACATGATCAAGTGGTCACTTATTGGTTATTGATCGAGCCAGTCAACATGATCAAGTGGTCACTCATTGATTATTGTTCGAGCCATTCAACATGATCTAGTGGTCACTTATTGATCGAGACATTCAACATGATCAAGTGGTCACTCATTGATTATTGTTCGAGCCATTCAACATGATCTAGTGGTCACTTATTGATCGAGACATTCAACATGATCAAGTGGTCACTTATTGGTCATTGATCGAGCCATTCAACATGATCAAGTGGTCACTTATTGGTTATTGATCGAGCCATTCAACATGATCAAGTGGTCACTCATTGGTTATTGATCGAGCCCTTCAACATGATCAAGTGGTCACTTATTGCTTATTGATCGAGCCATTCAACACGATCAATTGGTTACTCATTGGTTATTGATCGAGCGATTCAACATGATCAAGTGGTCACTTATTGGTTATTGATCGAGCCATTCAACATGATCAAGTGGTCACTTATTGGTTATTGATCGAGACATTCAACATGATCAAGTGGTCACTCATTGGTTATTGATCGAGCCATTCAACATGATCAAGTGGTCACTTATTGGTTATTGATCGAGCCATTCAACATGATCAAGTGGTCACTTATTGATCGAGCCATTCAACATGATCGAGTGGTCACTCATTGGTTATTGATCGACCCATTCAACATGATCAAGTGGTCACTCATTGGTTATTGATCGAGCCATTCAACATGATCAAGTGGTCAATTATTGGTTATTGATCGAGCCAGTCAACATGATCAAGTGGTCACTCATTGATTATTGTTCGAGCCATTCAACATGATCTAGTGGTCACTTATTGATCGAGACATTCAACATGATCAAGTGGTCACTCATTGGTTATTGATCGAGCCATTCAACATGATCAAATGGTCACTTATTGGTTATTAATTGAGCCATTCAACATGATCAAGTGGTCACTTATTGGTTATTGATCGAGCCGTTCAACATGATCAAGTGGTCACTTATTGGTTATTGATCGAGCCATTCAACATGATCAAGTGGTCACTTATTGGTTATTGATCGAGCCATTCAACATGATCAAGTGGTCACTTATTGGTTATTGATCGAGCCATTCAACATGATCAAGTGGTCACTTATTGATCGAGCCATTCAACATGATCGAGTGGTCACTCATTGGTTATTGATCGACCCATTCAACATGATCAAGTGGTCACTCATTGGTTATTGATCGAGCCATTCAACATGATCAAGTGGTCAATTATTGGTTATTGATCGAGCCAGTCAACATGATCAAGTGGTCACTCATTGATTATTGTTCGAGCCATTCAACATGATCTAGTGGTCACTTATTGATCGAGACATTCAACATGATCAAGTGGTCACTCATTGGTTATTGATCGAGCCATTCAACATGATCAAATGGTCACTTATTGGTTATTAATTGAGCCATTCAACATGATCAAGTGGTCACTTATTGGTTATTGATCGAGCCGTTCAACATGATCAAGTGGTCACTTATTGGTTATTAATTGAGCCATTCAACATGATCAAGTGGTCACTCATTGGTTATTGATCGAGCCATTCAACACGATCAAGTGCTCACTCATTGGTTATTGATCGACCCATTCAACATGATCAAGTGGTCACTCATTGGTTATTGTTCGAGCCATTCAACATGATCAAGTGGTCACTTATTGGTTATTGATCGAGACATTCAACATGATCAAGTGGTCACTCATTGGTTATTGATCGAGCCATTCAACATGATCAAGTGGTCAATTATTGGTTATTGATCGAGCCAGTCAACATGATCAAGTGGTCACTCATTGATTATTGTTCGAGCCATTCAACATGATCTAGTGGTCACTTATTGATCGAGACATTCAACATGATCAAGTGGTCACTCATTGGTTATTGATCGAGCCATTCAACATGATCAAATGGTCACTTATTGGTTATTAATTGAGCCATTCAACATGATCAAGTGGTCACTTATTGATCGAGACATTCAACGTGATCAAGTGGTCACTCATTGGTTATTGATCGAGCCATTCAACATGATCAAGTGGTCACTCATTGGTTATTGATCGAGCCATTCAACATGATCAAATGGTCACTTATTGGTTATTAATTGAGCCATTCAACATGATCAAGTGGTCACTTATTGATCGAGACATTCAACGTGATCAAGTGGTCACTCATTGGTTATTGATCGAGCCATTCAACATGATCAAATGGTCACTTATTGGTTATTAATTGAGCCATTCAACATGATCAAGTGGTCACTTATTGATCGAGCCATTCAACATGATCAAATGGTCACTTATTGGTTATTAATTGAGCTATTCAACATGATCAAGTGGTCACTTATTGGTTATTAATTGAGCCATTCAACACGATCAATTGGTTACTCATTGGTTATTGATCGAGCGATTCAACATGATCAAGTGGTCACTTATTGGTTATTGATCGAGCCATTCAACATGATCAAGTGGTCACTTATTGATCGAGCCATTCAACATGATCGAGTGGTCACTCATTGGTTATTGATCGAGCCATTCAACATGATCAAGTGGTCACTTATTGGTTATTGATCGAGCCATTCAACATGATCAAGTGGTCACTTATTGGTTATTGATCGAGACATTCAACATGATCAAGTGGTCACTCATTGGTTATTGATCGAGCCATTCAACATGATCAAGTGGTCACTTATTGGTTATTGATCGAGCCATTCAACATGATCAAGTGGTCACTTATTGATCGAGCCATTCAACATGATCGAGTGGTCACTCATTGGTTATTGATCGACCCATTCAACATGATCAAGTGGTCACTCATTGGTTATTGTTCGAGCAATTCAACATGATCAAGTGGTCACTTATTGGTTATTGATCGAGACATTCAACATGATCAAGTGGTCACTCATTGGTTATTGATCGAGCCATTCAACATGATCAAGTGGTCAATTATTGGTTATTGATCGAGCCAGTCAACATGATCAAGTGGTCACTCATTGATTATTGTTCGAGCCATTCAACATGATCTAGTGGTCACTTATTGATCGAGACATTCAACATGATCAAGTGGTCACTCATTGGTTATTGATCGAGCCATTCAACATGATCAAATGGTCACTTATTGGTTATTAATTGAGCCATTCAACATGATCAAGTGGTCACTTATTGGTTATTGATCGAGCCGTTCAACATGATCAAGTGGTCACTTATTGGTTATTAATTGAGCCATTCAACATGATCAAGTGGTCACTCATTGGTTATTGATCGAGCCATTCAACATGATCAAGTGCTCACTTATTGGTCATTGATCGAGCCATTCAACATGATCAAGTGGTCACTCATTGGTTATTGATCGAGCCATTCAACATGATCAAGTGGTCACTCATTGGTTATTGATCGAGCCATTCAACATGATCAAGTGCTCACTTATTGGTCATTGATCGAGCCATTCAACATGATCAAGTGGTCACTCATTGGTTATTGATCGAGCCATTCAACATGATCAAGTGGTCACTCATTGGTTATTGATCGAGCCATTCAACATGATCAAGTGGTCACTTATTGGTTATTGATCGAGCCATTCAACATGATCAAGTGCTCACTTATTGGTCATTGATCGAGCCATTTAACATGATCAAGTGGTCACTTATTGGTTATTGATCGAGCCATTCAACATGATCAAGTAGTCACTCATTGGTTATTGATCGAGCCCTTCAACATGATCAAGTGGTCACTTATTGGTTATTGATCAGCCATTCAACACGATCAATTGGTTACTCATTGGTTATTGATCGAGCGATTCAACATGATCAAGTGGTCACTTATTGGTTATTGATCGAGCCATTCAACATGATCAAGTGGTCACTTATTGGTTATTGATCGAGCCATTCAACATGATCAAGTGGTCACTTATTGATCGAGCCATTCAACATGATCAAGTGGTCACTTATTGGTTATTGATCGAGCCATTCAACATGATCAAGTGGTCACTTATTGATCGAGCCATTCAACATGATCAAGTGGTCACTTATTGGTTATTGATCGAGCCAGTCAACATGATCAAGTGGTCACTCATTGATTATTGTTCGAGCCATTCAACATGATCTAGTGGTCACTTATTGATCGAGACATTCAACATGATCAAGTGGTCACTCATTGATTATTGTTCGAGCCATTCAACATGATCTAGTGGTCACTTATTGATCGAGACATTCAACATGATCAAGTGGTCACTTATTGGTCATTGATCGAGCCATTCAACATGATCAAGTGGTCACTTATTGGTTATTGATCGAGCCATTCAACATGATCAAGTGGTCACTCATTGGTTATTGATCGAGCCCTTCAACATGATCAAGTGGTCACTTATTGCTTATTGATCGAGCCATTCAACACGATCAATTGGTTACTCATTGGTTATTGATCGAGCGATTCAACATGATCAAGTGGTCACTTATTGGTTATTGATCGAGCCATTCAACATGATCAAGTGGTCACTTATTGGTTATTGATCGAGACATTCAACATGATCAAGTGGTCACTCATTGGTTATTGATCGAGCCATTCAACATGATCAAGTGGTCACTTATTGGTTATTGATCGAGCCATTCAACATGATCAAGTGGTCACTTATTGATCGAGCCATTCAACATGATCGAGTGGTCACTCATTGGTTATTGATCGACCCATTCAACATGATCAAGTGGTCACTCATTGGTTATTGATCGAGCCATTCAACATGATCAAGTGGTCAATTATTGGTTATTGATCGAGCCAGTCAACATGATCAAGTGGTCACTCATTGATTATTGTTCGAGCCATTCAACATGATCTAGTGGTCACTTATTGATCGAGACATTCAACATGATCAAGTGGTCACTCATTGGTTATTGATCGAGCCATTCAACATGATCAAATGGTCACTTATTGGTTATTAATTGAGCCATTCAACATGATCAAGTGGTCACTTATTGGTTATTGATCGAGCCGTTCAACATGATCAAGTGGTCACTTATTGGTTATTGATCGAGCCATTCAACATGATCAAGTGGTCACTTATTGGTTATTGATCGAGCCATTCAACATGATCAAGTGGTCACTTATTGGTTATTGATCGAGCCATTCAACATGATCAAGTGGTCACTTATTGATCGAGCCATTCAACATGATCGAGTGGTCACTCATTGGTTATTGATCGACCCATTCAACATGATCAAGTGGTCACTCATTGGTTATTGATCGAGCCATTCAACATGATCAAGTGGTCAATTATTGGTTATTGATCGAGCCAGTCAACATGATCAAGTGGTCACTCATTGATTATTGTTCGAGCCATTCAACATGATCTAGTGGTCACTTATTGATCGAGACATTCAACATGATCAAGTGGTCACTCATTGGTTATTGATCGAGCCATTCAACATGATCAAATGGTCACTTATTGGTTATTAATTGAGCCATTCAACATGATCAAGTGGTCACTTATTGGTTATTGATCGAGCCGTTCAACATGATCAAGTGGTCACTTATTGGTTATTAATTGAGCCATTCAACATGATCAAGTGGTCACTCATTGGTTATTGATCGAGCCATTCAACACGATCAAGTGCTCACTCATTGGTTATTGATCGACCCATTCAACATGATCAAGTGGTCACTCATTGGTTATTGTTCGAGCCATTCAACATGATCAAGTGGTCACTTATTGGTTATTGATCGAGACATTCAACATGATCAAGTGGTCACTCATTGGTTATTGATCGAGCCATTCAACATGATCAAGTGGTCAATTATTGGTTATTGATCGAGCCAGTCAACATGATCAAGTGGTCACTCATTGATTATTGTTCGAGCCATTCAACATGATCTAGTGGTCACTTATTGATCGAGACATTCAACATGATCAAGTGGTCACTCATTGGTTATTGATCGAGCCATTCAACATGATCAAATGGTCACTTATTGGTTATTAATTGAGCCATTCAACATGATCAAGTGGTCACTTATTGATCGAGACATTCAACGTGATCAAGTGGTCACTCATTGGTTATTGATCGAGCCATTCAACATGATCAAATGGTCACTTATTGGTTATTAATTGAGCCATTCAACATGATCAAGTGGTCACTTATTGATCGAGCCATTCAACATGATCAAATGGTCACTTATTGGTTATTAATTGAGCTATTCAACATGATCAAGTGGTCACTTATTGGTTATTAATTGAGCCATTCAACACGATCAATTGGTTACTCATTGGTTATTGATCGAGCGATTCAACATGATCAAGTGGTCACTTATTGGTTATTGATCGAGCCATTCAACATGATCAAGTGGTCACTTATTGATCGAGCCATTCAACATGATCGAGTGGTCACTCATTGGTTATTGATCGAGCCATTCAACATGATCAAGTGGTCACTTATTGGTTATTGATCGAGCCATTCAACATGATCAAGTGGTCACTTATTGGTTATTGATCGACCCATTCAACATGATCAAGTGGTCACTCATTGGTTATTGTTCGAGCCATTCAACATGATCAAGTGGTCACTTATTGGTTATTGATCGAGACATTCAACATGATCAAGTGGTCACTCATTGGTTATTGATCGAGCCATTCAACATGATCAAGTGGTCAATTATTGGTTTTTGATCGAGCCAGTCAACATGATCAAGTGGTCACTCATTGATTATTGTTCGAGCCATTCAACATGATCTAGTGGTCACTTATTGATCGAGACATTCAACATGATCAAGTGGTCACTCATTGGTTATTGATCGAGCCATTCAACATGATCAAATGGTCACTTATTGGTTATTAATTGAGCCATTCAACATGATCAAGTAGTTACTTATTGGTTATTGATCGAGCCGTTCAACATGATCAAGTGGTCACTTATTGGTTATTAATCGAGCCATTCAACATGATCAAGTGGTCACTCATTGGTTATTGATCGAGCCATTCAACATGATCAAGTGCTCACTTATTGGTCATTGATCGAGCCATTCAACATGATCAAGTGGTCACTCATTGGTTATTGATCGAGCCATTCAACATGATCAAGTGGTCACTCATTGGTTATTGATCGAGCCATTCAACATGATCAAGTGGTCACTCATTGGTTATTGATCGAGCCATTCAACATGATCAAGTGCTCACTTATTGGTCATTGATCGAGCCATTCAACATGATCAAGTGGTCACTCATTGGTTATTGATCGAGCCATTCAACATGATCAAGTGGTCACTCATTGGTTATTGATCGAGCCATTCAACATGATCAAGTGCTCACTTATTGGTTATTGATCGAGCCATTCAACATGATCAAGTGCTCACTTATTGGTCATTGATCGAGCCATTCAACATGATCAAGTGGTCACTTATTGGTTATTGATCGAGCCATTCAACATGATCAAGTGGTCACTCATTGGTTATTGATCGAGCCCTTCAACATGATCAAGTGGTCACTTATTGGTTATTGATCAGCCATTCAACACGATCAATTGGTTACTCATTGGTTATTGATCGAGCGATTCAACATGATCAAGTGGTCACTTATTGGTTATTGATCGAGCCATTCAACATGATCAAGTGGTCACTTATTGGTTATTGATCGAGCCATTCAACATGATCAAGTAGTCACTTACTGGTTATTGATCGAGCCATTCAACACGATCAATTGGTTACTCATTGGTTATTGATCGAGCGATTCAACATGATCAAGTGGTCACTTATTGATCGAGCCATTCAACATGATCAAGTGGTCACTTATTGATCGAGCCATTCAACATGATCTAGTGGTCACTTATTGATCGAGACATTCAACATGATCAAGTGGTCACTCATTGGTTATTGATCGAGCCATTCAACATGATCAAATGGTCACTTATTGGTTATTAATTGAGCCATTCAACATGATCAAGTGGTCACTTATTGGTTATTGATCGAGCCATTCAACATGATCAAGTGGTCACTCATTGGTTATTGATCGAGCCCTTCAACATGATCAAGTGGTCACTTATTGGTTATTGATCGAGCCATTCAACACGATCAATTGGTTACTCATTGGTTATTGATCGAGCGATTCAACATGATCAAGTGGTCACTTATTGGTTATTGATCGAGCCATTCAACATGATCAAGTGGTCACTTATTGGTTATTGATCGAGACATTCAACATGATCAAGTGGTCACTCATTGGTTATTGATCGAGCCATTCAACATGATCAAGTGGTCAATTATTGGTTATTGATCGAGCCAGTCAACATGATCAAGTGGTCACTCATTGATTATTGTTCGAGCCATTCAACATGATCTAGTGGTCACTTATTGATCGAGACATTCAACATGATCAAGTGGTCACTCATTGGTTATTGATCGAGCCATTCAACATGATCAAATGGTCACTTATTGGTTATTAATTGAGCCATTCAACATGATCAAGTGGTCACTTATTGGTTATTGATCGAGCCGTTCAACATGATCAAGTGGTCACTTATTGGTTATTAATTGAGCCATTCAACATGATCAAGTGGTCACTCATTGGTTATTGATCGAGCCATTCAACATGATCAAGTGCTCACTTATTGGTCATTGATCGAGCCATTCAACATGATCAAGTGGTCACTCATTGATTATTGATCGAGCCATTCAACATGATCAAGTGGTCACTCATTGGTTATTGATCGAGCCATTTAACATGATCAAGTGGTCACTCATTGGTTATTGATCGAGCCATTCAACATGATCAAGTGCTCACTTATTGGTCATTGATCGAGCCATTCAACATGATCAAGTGGTCACTCATTGGTTATTGATCGAGCCATTCAACATGATCAAGTGGTCACTCATTGGTTATTGATCGAGCCATTCAACATGATCAAGTGGTCACTTATTGGTTATTGATCGAGCCATTCAACATGATCAAGTGCTCACTTATTGGTCATTGATCGAGCCATTTAACATGATCAAGTGGTCACTTATTGGTTATTGATCGAGCCATTCAACATGATCAAGTGGTCACTCATTGGTTATTGATCGAGCCCTTCAACATGATCAAGTGGTCACTTATTGGTTATTGATCAGCCATTCAACACGATCAATTGGTTACTCATTGGTTATTGATCGAGCGATTCAACATGATCAAGTGGTCACTTATTGGTTATTGATCGAGCCATTCAACATGATCAAGTGGTCACTTATTGGTTATTGATCGAGCCATTCAACATGATCAAGTGGTCACTTATTGATCGAGCCATTCAACATGATCAAGTGGTCACTTATTGGTTATTGATCGAGCCATTCAACATGATCAAGTGGTCACTTATTGATCGAGCCATTCAACATGATCAAGTGGTCACTTATTGGTTATTGATCGAGCCAGTCAACATGATCAAGTGGTCACTCATTGATTATTGTTCGAGCCATTCAACATGATCTAGTGGTCACTTATTGATCGAGACATTCAACATGATCAAGTGGTCACTCATTGATTATTGTTCGAGCCATTCAACATGATCTAGTGGTCACTTATTGATCGAGACATTCAACATGATCAAGTGGTCACTTATTGGTCATTGATCGAGCCATTCAACATGATCAAGTGGTCACTTATTGGTTATTGATCGAGCCATTCAACATGATCAAGTGGTCACTCATTGGTTATTGATCGAGCCCTTCAACATGATCAAGTGGTCACTTATTGCTTATTGATCGAGCCATTCAACACGATCAATTGGTTACTCATTGGTTATTGATCGAGCGATTCAACATGATCAAGTGGTCACTTATTGGTTATTGATCGAGCCATTCAACATGATCAAGTGGTCACTTATTGGTTATTGATCGAGACATTCAACATGATCAAGTGGTCACTCATTGGTTATTGATCGAGCCATTCAACATGATCAAGTGGTCACTTATTGGTTATTGATCGAGCCATTCAACATGATCAAGTGGTCACTTATTGATCGAGCCATTCAACATGATCGAGTGGTCACTCATTGGTTATTGATCGACCCATTCAACATGATCAAGTGGTCACTCATTGGTTATTGTTCGAGCCATTCAACATGATCAAGTGGTCACTTATTGGTTATTGATCGAGACATTCAACATGATCAAGTGGTCACTCATTGGTTATTGATCGAGCCATTCAACATGATCAAGTGGTCAATTATTGGTTATTGATCGAGCCAGTCAACATGATCAAGTGGTCACTCATTGATTATTGTTCGAGCCATTCAACATGATCTAGTGGTCACTTATTGATCGAGACATTCAACATGATCAAGTGGTCACTCATTGGTTATTGATCGAGCCATTCAACATGATCAAATGGTCACTTATTGGTTATTAATTGAGCCATTCAACATGATCAAGTGGTCACTTATTGGTTATTGATCGAGCCGTTCAACATGATCAAGTGGTCACTTATTGGTTATTAATTGAGCCATTCAACATGATCAAGTGGTCACTCATTGGTTATTGATCGAGCCATTCAACATGATCAAGTGCTCACTTATTGGTCATTGATCGAGCCATTCAACATGATCAAGTGGTCACTCATTGGTTATTGATCGAGCCATTCAACATGATCAAGTGGTCACTCATTGGTTATTGATCGAGCCATTCAACATGATCAAGTGCTCACTTATTGGTTATTGATCGAGCCATTCAACATGATCAAGTGCTCACTTATTGGTCATTGATCGAGCCATTCAACATGATCAAGTGGTCACTTATTGGTTATTGATCGAGCCATTCAACATGATCAAGTGGTCACTCATTGGTTATTGATCGAGCCATTCAACATGATCAAGTGGTCACTCATTGGTTATTGATCGAGCCATTCAACATGATCAAGTGGTCAATTATTGGTTATTGATCGAGCCAGTCAACATGATCAAGTGGTCACTCATTGATTATTGTTCGAGCCATTCAACATGATCTAGTGGTCACTTATTGATCGAGACATTCAACATGATCAAGTGGTCACTCATTGGTTATTGATCGAGCCATTCAACATGATCAAATGGTCACTTATTGGTTATTAATTGAGCCATTCAACATGATCAAGTGGTCACTTATTGGTTATTGATTGAGCCGTTCAACATGATCAAGTGGTCACTTATTGGTTATTAATTGAGCCATTCAACATGATCAAGTGGTCACTCATTGGTTATTGATCGAGCCATTCAACATGATCAAGTGCTCACTTATTGGTCATTGATCGAGCCATTCAACATGATCAAGTGGTCACTCATTGGTTATTGATCGAGCCATTCAACATGATCAAGTGGTCACTCATTGGTTATTGATCGAGCCATTCAACATGATCAAGTGCTCACTTATTGGTTATTGATCGAGCCATTCAACATGATCAAGTGCTCACTTATTGGTCATTGATCGAGCCATTCAACATGATCAAGTGGTCACTTATTGGTTATTGATCGAGCCATTCAACATGATCAAGTGGTCACTCATTGGTTATTGATCGAGCCATTCAACATGATCAAGTGGTCACTCATTGGTTATTGATCGAGCCATTCAACATGATCAAGTGCTCACTTATTGGTCATTGATCGAGCCATTCAACATGATCAAGTGGTCACTCATTGGTTATTGATCGAGCCATTCAACATGATCAAGTGGTCACTCATTGGTTATTGATCGAGCCATTCAACATGATCAAGTGCTCACTTATTGGTTATTGATCGAGCCATTCAACATGATCAAGTGCTCACTTATTGGTCATTGATCGAGCCATTCAACATGATCAAGTGGTCACTTATTGGTTATTGATCGAGCCATTCAACATGATCAAGTGGTCACTCATTGGTTATTGATCGAGCCCTTCAACATGATCAAGTGGTCACTTATTGGTTATTGATCAGCCATTCAACACGATCAATTGGTTACTCATTGGTTATTGATCGAGTGATTCAACATGATCAAGTGGTCACTTATTGGTTATTGATCGAGCCATTCAACATGATCAAGTGGTCACTTATTGGTTATTGATCGAGCCATTCAACATGATCAAGTAGTCACTTACTGGTTATTGATCGAGCCATTCAACACGATCAATTGGTTACTCATTGGTTATTGATCGAGCGATTCAACATGATCAAGTGGTCACTTATTGGTTATTGATCGAGCCATTCAACATGATCAAGTGGTCACTTATTGATCGAGCCATTCAACATGATCGAGTGGTCACTTATTGGTCATTGATCGAGCCATTCAACATGATCAAGTGGTCACTTATTGGTTATTAATCGAGCCATTCAACATGATCAAGTGGTCACTCATTGGTTATTGATCGAGCCCTTCAACATGATCAAGTGGTCACTTATTGCTTATTGATCGAGCCATTCAACACGATCAATTGGTTACTCATTGGTTATTGATCGAGCGATTCAACATGATCAAGTGGTCACTTATTGGTTATTGATCGAGCCATTCAACATGATCAAGTGGTCACTTATTGGTTATTGATCGAGACATTCAACATGATCAAGTGGTCACTCATTGGTTATTGATCGAGCCATTCAACATGATCAAGTGGTCACTTATTGGTTATTGATCGAGCCATTCAACATGATCAAGTGGTCACTTATTGATCGAGCCATTCAACATGATCGAGTGGTCACTCATTGGTTATTGATCGACCTATTCAACATGATCAAGTGGTCACTCATTGGTTATTGTTCGAGCCATTCAACATGATCAAGTGGTCACTTATTGGTTATTGATCGAGACATTCAACATGATCAAGTGGTCACTCATTGGTTATTGATCGAGCCATTCAACATGATCAAGTGGTCAATTATTGGTTATTGATCGAGCCAGTCAACATGATCAAGTGGTCACTCATTGATTATTGTTCGAGCCATTCAACATGATCTAGTGGTCACTTATTGATCGAGACATTCAACATGATCAAGTGGTCACTCATTGGTTATTGATCGAGCCATTCAACATGATCAAATGGTCACTTATTGGTTATTAATTGAGCCATTCAACATGATCAAGTGGTCACTTATTGGTTATTGATCGAGCCGTTCAACATGATCAAGTGGTCACTTATTGGTTATTAATTGAGCCATTCAACATGATCAAGTGGTCACTCATTGGTTATTGATCGAGCCATTCAACATGATCAAGTGCTCACTTATTGGTCATTGATCGAGCCATTCAACATGATCAAGTGGTCACTCATTGGTTATTGATCGAGCCATTCAACATGATCAAGTGGTCACTCATTGGTTATTGATCGAGCCATTCAACATGATCAAGTGGTCACTCATTGGTTATTGATCGAGCCATTCAACATGATCAAGTGCTCACTTATTGGTCATTGATCGAGCCATTCAACATGATCAAGTGGTCACTTATTGGTTATTGATCGAGCCATTCAACATGATCAAGTGGTCACTCATTGGTTATTGATCGAGCCCTTCAACATGATCAAGTGGTCACTTATTGGTTATTGATCAGCCATTCAACACAATCAATTGGTTACTCATTGGTTATTGATCGAGCGATTCAACATGATCAAGTGGTCACTTATTGGTTATTGATCGAGCCATTCAACATGATCAAGTGGTCACTTATTGGTTATTGATCGAGCCATTCAACATGATCAAGTAGTCACTTACTGGTTATTGATCGAGCCATTCAACATGATCAAGTGGTCACTTATTGATCGAGCCATTCAACATGATCGAGTGGTCACTCATTGGTTATTGATCGACCTATTCAACATGATCAAGTGGTCACTCATTGGTTATTGTTCGAGCCATTCAACATGATCAAGTGGTCACTTATTGGTTATTGATCGAGACATTCAACATGATCAAGTGGTCACTCATTGGTTATTGATCGAGCCATTCAACATGATCAAGTGGTCAATTATTGGTTATTGATCGAGCCAGTCAACATGATCAAGTGGTCACTCATTGATTATTGTTCGAGCCATTCAACATGATCTAGTGGTCACTTATTGATCGAGACATTCAACATGATCAAGTGGTCACTCATTGGTTATTGATCGAGCCATTCAACATGATCAAATGGTCACTTATTGGTTATTAATTGAGCCATTCAACATGATCAAGTGGTCACTTATTGGTTATTGATCGAGCCATTCAACATGATCAAGTGGTCAATTATTGGTTATTGATCGAGCCAGTCAACATGATCAAGTGGTCACTCATTGATTATTGTTCGAGCCATTCAACATGATCTAGTGGTCACTTATTGATCGAGACATTCAACATGATCAAGTGGTCACTCATTGGTTATTGATCGAGCCATTCAACATGATCAAATGGTCACTTATTGGTTATTAATTGAGCCATTCAACATGATCAAGTGGTCACTTATTGGTTATTGATTGAGCCGTTCAACATGATCAAGTGGTCACTTATTGGTTATTAATTGAGCCATTCAACATGATCAAGTGGTCACTCATTGGTTATTGATCGAGCCATTCAACATGATCAAGTGCTCACTTATTGGTCATTGATCGAGCCATTCAACATGATCAAGTGGTCACTCATTGGTTATTGATCGAGCCATTCAACATGATCAAGTGGTCACTCATTGGTTATTGATCGAGCCATTCAACATGATCAAGTGCTCACTTATTGGTTATTGATCGAGCCATTCAACATGATCAAGTGCTCACTTATTGGTCATTGATCGAGCCATTCAACATGATCAAGTGGTCACTTATTGGTTATTGATCGAGCCATTCAACATGATCAAGTGGTCACTCATTGGTTATTGATCGAGCCATTCAACATGATCAAGTGGTCACTCATTGGTTATTGATCGAGCCATTCAACATGATCAAGTGCTCACTTATTGGTCATTGATCGAGCCATTCAACATGATCAAGTGGTCACTCATTGGTTATTGATCGAGCCATTCAACATGATCAAGTGGTCACTCATTGGTTATTGATCGAGCCATTCAACATGATCAAGTGCTCACTTATTGGTTATTGATCGAGCCATTCAACATGATCAAGTGCTCACTTATTGGTCATTGATCGAGCCATTCAACATGATCAAGTGGTCACTTATTGGTTATTGATCGAGCCATTCAACATGATCAAGTGGTCACTCATTGGTTATTGATCGAGCCCTTCAACATGATCAAGTGGTCACTTATTGGTTATTGATCAGCCATTCAACACGATCAATTGGTTACTCATTGGTTATTGATCGAGTGATTCAACATGATCAAGTGGTCACTTATTGGTTATTGATCGAGCCATTCAACATGATCAAGTGGTCACTTATTGGTTATTGATCGAGCCATTCAACATGATCAAGTAGTCACTTACTGGTTATTGATCGAGCCATTCAACACGATCAATTGGTTACTCATTGGTTATTGATCGAGCGATTCAACATGATCAAGTGGTCACTTATTGGTTATTGATCGAGCCATTCAACATGATCAAGTGGTCACTTATTGATCGAGCCATTCAACATGATCGAGTGGTCACTTATTGGTCATTGATCGAGCCATTCAACATGATCAAGTGGTCACTTATTGGTTATTAATCGAGCCATTCAACATGATCAAGTGGTCACTCATTGGTTATTGATCGAGCCCTTCAACATGATCAAGTGGTCACTTATTGCTTATTGATCGAGCCATTCAACACGATCAATTGGTTACTCATTGGTTATTGATCGAGCGATTCAACATGATCAAGTGGTCACTTATTGGTTATTGATCGAGCCATTCAACATGATCAAGTGGTCACTTATTGGTTATTGATCGAGACATTCAACATGATCAAGTGGTCACTCATTGGTTATTGATCGAGCCATTCAACATGATCAAGTGGTCACTTATTGGTTATTGATCGAGCCATTCAACATGATCAAGTGGTCACTTATTGATCGAGCCATTCAACATGATCGAGTGGTCACTCATTGGTTATTGATCGACCTATTCAACATGATCAAGTGGTCACTCATTGGTTATTGTTCGAGCCATTCAACATGATCAAGTGCTCACTTATTGGTCATTGATCGAGCCATTCAACATGATCAAGTGGTCACTCATTGGTTATTGATCGAGCCATTCAACATGATCAAGTGGTCACTCATTGGTTATTGATCGAGCCATTCAACATGATCAAGTGGTCACTCATTGGTTATTGATCGAGCCATTCAACATGATCAAGTGCTCACTTATTGGTCATTGATCGAGCCATTCAACATGATCAAGTGGTCACTTATTGGTTATTGATCGAGCCATTCAACATGATCAAGTGGTCACTCATTGGTTATTGATCGAGCCCTTCAACATGATCAAGTGGTCACTTATTGGTTATTGATCAGCCATTCAACACAATCAATTGGTTACTCATTGGTTATTGATCGAGCGATTCAACATGATCAAGTGGTCACTTATTGGTTATTGATCGAGCCATTCAACATGATCAAGTGGTCACTTATTGGTTATTGATCGAGCCATTCAACATGATCAAGTAGTCACTTACTGGTTATTGATCGAGCCATTCAACATGATCAAGTGGTCACTTATTGATCGAGCCATTCAACATGATCGAGTGGTCACTCATTGGTTATTGATCGACCTATTCAACATGATCAAGTGGTCACTCATTGGTTATTGTTCGAGCCATTCAACATGATCAAGTGGTCACTTATTGGTTATTGATCGAGACATTCAACATGATCAAGTGGTCACTCATTGGTTATTGATCGAGCCATTCAACATGATCAAGTGGTCAATTATTGGTTATTGATCGAGCCAGTCAACATGATCAAGTGGTCACTCATTGATTATTGTTCGAGCCATTCAACATGATCTAGTGGTCACTTATTGATCGAGACATTCAACATGATCAAGTGGTCACTCATTGGTTATTGATCGAGCCATTCAACATGATCAAATGGTCACTTATTGGTTATTAATTGAGCCATTCAACATGATCAAGTGGTCACTTATTGGTTATTGATCGAGCCGTTCAACATGATCAAGTGGTCACTTATTGGTTATTAATTGAGCCATTCAACATGATCAAGTGGTCACTCATTGGTTATTGATCGAGCCATTCAACATGATCAAGTGCTCACTTATTGGTCATTGATCGAGCCATTCAACATGATCAAGTGGTCACTCATTGGTTATTGATCGAGCCATTCAACATGATCAAGTGGTCACTCATTGGTTATTGATCGAGCCATTCAACATGATCAAGTGGTCACTCATTGGTTATTGATCGAGCCATTCAACATGATCAAGTGCTCACTTATTGGTCATTGATCGAGCCATTCAACATGATCAAGTGGTCACTTATTGGTTATTGATCGAGCCATTCAACATGATCAAGTGGTCACTCATTGGTTATTGATCGAGCCCTTCAACATGATCAAGTGGTCACTTATTGGTTATTGATCAGCCATTCAACACAATCAATTGGTTACTCATTGGTTATTGATCGAGCGATTCAACATGATCAAGTGGTCACTTATTGGTTATTGATCGAGCCATTCAACATGATCAAGTGGTCACTTATTGGTTATTGATCGAGCCATTCAACATGATCAAGTAGTCACTTACTGGTTATTGATCGAGCCATTCAACACGATCAATTGGTTACTCATTGGTTATTGATCGAGCGATTCAACATGATCAAGTGGTCACTTATTGGTTATTGATCGAGCCATTCAACATGATCAAGTGGTCACTTATTGATCGAGCCATTCAACATGATCGAGTGGTCACTTATTGGTCATTGATCGAGCCATTCAACATGATCAAGTGGTCACTTATTGGTTATTGATCGAGCCATTCAACATGATCAAGTGGTCACTCATTGGTTATTGATCGAGCCCTTCAACATGATCAAGTGGTCACTTATTGCTTATTGATCGAGCCATTCAACACGATCAATTGGTTACTCATTGGTTATTGATCGAGCGATTCAACATGATCAAGTGGTCACTTATTGGTTATTGATCGAGCCATTCAACATGATCAAGTGGTCACTTATTGGTTATTGATCGAGACATTCAACATGATCAAGTGGTCACTCATTGGTTATTGATCGAGCCATTCAACATGATCAAGTGGTCAATTATTGGTTATTGATCGAGCCAGTCAACATGATCAAGTGGTCACTCATTGATTATTGTTCGAGCCATTCAACATGATCTAGTGGTCACTTATTGATCGAGACATTCAACATGATCAAGTGGTCACTCATTGGTTATTGATCGAGCCATTCAACATGATCAAATGGTCACTTATTGGTTATTAATTGAGCCATTCAACATGATCAAGTGGTCACTTATTGGTTATTGATCGAGCCGTTCAACATGATCAAGTGGTCACTTATTGGTTATTAATTGAGCCCTTCAACATGATCAAGTGGTCACTTATTGGTTATTGATCGAGCCATTCAACACGATCAATTGGTTACTCATTGGTTATTGATCGAGCGATTCAACATGATCAAGTGGTCACTTATTGGTTATTGATCGAGCCATTCAACATGATCAAGTGGTCACTTATTGGTTATTGATCGAGACATTCAACATGATCAAGTGGTCACTCATTGGTTATTGATCGAGCCATTCAACATGATCAAGTGGTCAATTATTGGTTATTGATCGAGCCAGTCAACATGATCAAGTGGTCACTCATTGATTATTGTTCGAGCCATTCAACATGATCTAGTGGTCACTTATTGATCGAGACATTCAACATGATCAAGTGGTCACTCATTGGTTATTGATCGAGCCATTCAACATGATCAAATGGTCACTTATTGGTTATTAATTGAGCCATTCAACATGATCAAGTGGTCACTTATTGGTTATTGATCGAGCCGTTCAACATGATCAAGTGGTCACTTATTGGTTATTAATTGAGCCATTCAACATGATCAAGTGGTCACTCATTGGTTATTGATCGAGCCATTCAACATGATCAAGTGCTCACTTATTGGTTATTGATCGAGCCATTCAACATGATCAAGTGGTCACTCATTGGTTATTGATCGAGCCATTCAACATGATCAAGTGGTCACTCATTGGTTATTGATCGAGCCATTCAACATGATCAAGTGGTCACTCATTGGTTATTGATCGAGCCATTCAACATGATCAAGTGCTCACTTATTGGTCATTGATCGAGCCATTCAACATGATCAAGTGGTCACTCATTGGTTATTGATCGAGCCATTCAACATGATCAAGTGGTCACTCATTGGTTATTGATCGAGCCATTCAACATGATCAAGTGCTCACTTATTGGTTATTGATCGAGCCATTCAACATGATCAAGTGCTCACTTATTGGTCATTGATCGAGCCATTCAACATGATCAAGTGGTCACTTATTGGTTATTGATCGAGCCATTCAACATGATCAAGTGGTCACTCATTGGTTATTGATCGAGCCCTTCAACATGATCAAGTGGTCACTTATTGGTTATTGATCAGCCATTCAACACGATCAATTGGTTACTCATTGGTTATTGATCGAGCGATTCAACATGATCAAGTGGTCACTTATTGGTTATTGATCGAGCCATTCAACATGATCAAGTGGTCACTTATTGGTTATTGATCGAGCCATTCAACATGATCAAGTAGTCACTTACTGGTTATTGATCGAGCCATTCAACACGATCAATTGGTTACTCATTGGTTATTGATCGAGCGATTCAACATGATCAAGTGGTCACTTATTGGTTATTGATCGAGCCATTCAACATGATCAAGTGGTCACTTATTGATCGAGCCATTCAACATGATCGAGTGGTCACTTATTGGTCATTGATCGAGCCATTCAACATGATCAAGTGGTCACTTATTGGTCGAGCCATTCAACATGATCAAGTGGTCACTCATTGGTTATTGATCGAGCCCTTCAACATGATCAAGTGGTCACTTATTGGTTATTGATCGAGCCATTCAACACGATCAATTGGTTACTCATTGGTTATTGATCGAGCGATTCAACATGATCAAGTGGTCACTTATTGGTTATTGATCGAGCCATTCAACATGATCAAGTGGTCACTTATTGGTTATTGATCGAGCCATTCAACATGATCAAGTAGTCACTTACTGGTTATTGATCGAGCCATTCAACACGATCAATTGGTTACTCATTGGTTATTGATCGAGCGATTCAACATGATCAAGTGGTCACTTATTGGTTATTGATCGAGCCATTCAACATGATCAAGTGGTCACTTATTGATCGAGCCATTCAACATGATCGAGTGGTCACTCATTGGTTATTGATCGAGCCATTCAACATGATCAAGTGGTCACTTATTGGTTATTGATCGAGCCATTCATGATCAAGTGGTCACTTATTGGTTATTGATCGAGCCATTCAACATGATCAAGTGGTCACTTATTGGTTATTGATCGACCCATTCAACATGATCAAGTGGTCACTCATTGGTTATTGTTCGAGCCATTCAACATGATCAAGTGGTCACTTATTGGTTATTGATCGAGGCAGTCAACATGATCAAGTGGTCACTCATTGATTATTGTTCGAGCCATTCAACATGATCTATTGGTCACTTATTGATCGAGACATTCAACATGATCAAGTGGTCACTCATTGGTTATTGATCGAGCCATTCAACATGATCAAATGGTCACTTATTGGTTATTAATTGACCCATTCAACATGATCAAGTGGTCACTTATTGATCGAGACATTCAACATGATCAAGTGGTCACTCATTGGTTATTGATCGAGCCATTCAACATGATCAAATGGTCACTTATTGGTTATTAATTGAGCCATTCAACATGATCAAGTGGTCACTTATTGGTTATTGATCGATCCATTCAACATGATCAAATGGTCACTTATTGGTTATTAATTGAGCTATTCAACATGATCAAGTGGTCACTTATTGGTTATTGATCGAGCCGTTCAACATGATCAAGTGGTCACTTATTGGTTATTAATTGAGCCATTCAACACGATCAATTGGTTACTCATTGGTTATTGATCGAGCGATTCAACATGATCAAGTGGTCACTTATTGGTTATTGATCGAGCCATTCAACATGATCAAGTGGTCACTTATTGATCGAGACATTCAACATGATCAAGTGGTCACTCATTGGTTATTGATCGAGCCATTCAACATGATCAAATGGTCACTTATTGGTTATTAATTGAGCCATTCAACATGATCAAGTGGTCACTTATTGGTTATTGATCGATCCATTCAACATGATCAAATGGTCACTTATTGGTTATTAATTGAGCTATTCAACATGATCAAGTGGTCACTTATTGGTTATTGATCGAGCCGTTCAACATGATCAAGTGGTCACTTATTGGTTATTAATTGAGCCATTCAACACGATCAATTGGTTACTCATTGGTTATTGATCGAGCGATTCAACATGATCAAGTGGTCACTTATTGGTTATTGATCGAGCCATTCAACATGATCAAGTGGTCACTTATTGATCGAGCCATTCAACACGATCAATTGGTTACTCATTGGTTATTGATCGAGCGATTCAACATGATCAAGTGGTCACTTATTGGTTATTGATCGAGCCATTCAACATGATCAAGTGGTCACTTATTGGTTATTGATCGAGCCATTCAACATGATCAAGTAGTCACTTACTGGTTATTGATCGAGCCATTCAACACGATCAATTGGTTACTCATTGGTTATTGATCGAGCGATTCAACATGATCAAGTGGTCACTTATTGGTTATTGATCGAGCCATTCAACATGATCAAGTGGTCACTTATTGATCGAGCCATTCAACATGATCGAGTGGTCACTCATTGGTTATTGATCGAGCCATTCAACATGATCAAGTGGTCACTTATTGGTTATTGATCGAGCCATTCATGATCAAGTGGTCACTTATTGGTTATTGATCGAGCCATTCAACATGATCAAGTGGTCACTTATTGGTTATTGATCGACCCATTCAACATGATCAAGTGGTCACTCATTGGTTATTGTTCGAGCCATTCAACATGATCAAGTGGTCACTTATTGGTTATTGATCGAGACATTCAACATGATCAAGTGGTCACTCATTGGTTATTGATCGAGCCATTCAACATGATCAAGTGGTCAATTATTGGTTATTGATCGAGCCAGTCAACATGATCAAGTGGTCACTCATTGATTATTGTTCGAGCCATTCAACATGATCTAGTGGTCACTTATTGATCGAGACATTCAACATGATCAAGTGGTCACTCATTGGTTATTGATCGAGCCATTCAACATGATCATTGGTCACTTATTGGTTATTAATTGAGCCATTCAACATGATCAAGTGGTCACTTATTGGTTATTGATCGAGCCGTTCAACATGATCAAGTGGTCACTTATTGGTTATTAATTGAGCCATTCAACATGATCAAGTGGTCACTCATTGGTTATTGATCGAGCCATTCAACATGATCAAGTGGTCACTCATTGGTTATTGATCGAGCCATTCAACATGATCAAGTGGTCACTCATTGGTTATTGATCGAGCCATTCAACATGATCAAGTGCTCACTTATTGGTTATTGATCGAGCCATTCAACATGATCAAGTGCTCACTTATTGGTTATTGATCGAGCCATTCAACATGATCAAGTGGTCACTCATTGGTTATTGATCGAGCCCTTCAACACGATCAATTGGTTACTCATTGGTTATTGATCGAGCGATTCAACATGATCAAGTGGTCACTTATTGATCGAGCCATTCAACATGATCAAGTGGTCCCTTATTGGTTATTGATCGAGCCATTCAACATGATCAAGTAGTCACTTACTGGTCATTGATCGAGCCATTCAACATGATCAAGTGGTCACTCATTGGTTATTGATCGAGCCCTTCAACATGATCAAGTGGTCACTTATTGGTTATTGATCGAGCCATTCAACATGATCAAGTGGTCACTTATTGGTCATTGATCGAGCCATTCAACATGATCAAGTGGTCACTCATTGGTTATTGATCGAGCGATTCAACATGATCAAGTGGTCACTTATTGATCGAGCCATTCAACATGATCAAGTGGTCCCTTATTGGTTATTGATCGAGCCATTCAACATGATCAAGTAGTCACTTACTGGTCATTGATCGAGCCATTCAACATGATAAAGTGGTCACTCATTGGTTATTGATCGAGCCCTTCAACATGATCAAGTGGTCACTTATTGGTTATTGATCGAGCCATTCAACACGATCAATTGGTTACTCATTGGTTATTGATCGAGCCATTCAACATGATCAAGTGGTCACTCATTGGTTATTGATCGAGCCCTTCAACATGATCAAGTGCTCACTTATTGGTCATTGATCGAGCCATTCAACATGATCAAGTGGTCACTCATTGGTTATTGATCGAGCCCTTCAACATGATCAAGTGGTCACTTATTGGTTATTGATCGAGCCATTCAACACGATCAATTGGTTACTCATTGGTTATTGATCGAGCCATTCAACATGATCAAGTGCTCACTTATTGGTCATTGATCTAGCCATTCAACATGATCAAGTGGTCACTTATTGGTTATTGATCGAGCCATTCAACATGATCAAGTGGTCACTCATTGGTTATTGATCGAGCCATTCAACATGATCAAGTGCTGACTTATTGGTCATTGATCGAGCCATTCAACATGATCAAGTGCTCACTTATTGGTTATTGATCGAGCCATTCAACATGATCAAGTGCTCACTCATTGGTCATTGATCGAGCCATTCAACATGATCAAGTGGTCACTCATTGGTTATTGATCGAGCCATTCAACATGATCAAGTGCTCACTTATTGGTTATTGATCGAGCCATTCAACATGATCAAGTGGTCACTCATTGGTTATTAATCGAGCCCTTCAACACGATCAAGTGGTCACTTATTGGTTATTGATCGAGCCATTCAACACGATCAATTGGTTACTCATTGGTTATTGATCGAGCCATTCAACATGATCAAGTGCTCACTTATTGGTTATTGATCGAGCCATTCAACATGATCAAGTGCTCACTTATTGGTCATTGATCGAGCCATTCAACATGATCAAGTGGTCACTTATTGGTTATTGATCGAGCCATTCAACATGATCAAGTGGTCACTCATTGGTTATTGATTGAGCCATTCAACATGATCAAGTGATCACTTACTGGTTATTGATCGAGCCATTCAACATGATCAAGTGCTCACTTATTGATCGAGCCATTCAACATGATCAAGTGCTCACTTATTGGTTATTGATCGAGCCATTCAACATGATCAAGTGGTCACTCATTGGTTATTGATCGAGCCCTTCAACACGATCAATTGGTTACTCATTGGTTATTGATCGAGCGATTCAACATGATCAAGTGGTCACTTATTGGTTATTGATCGAGCCATTCAAAATGATCAAGTGATCACTTACTGGTTATTGATCGAGCCATTCAACATGATCAAGTAGTCACTTACTGGTTATTGATCGAGCCATTCAACATGATCAAGTGCTCACTTATTGGTCATTGATCGAGCCATTCAACATGATCAAGTGGTCACTCATTGGTTATTGATCGAGCCATTCAACATGATCAAGTAGTCACTTACTGGTTATTGATCGAGCCATTCAACACGATCAATTGGTTACTCATTGGTCGAGCGATTCAACATGATCAAGTGGTCACTTATTGGTTATTGATCGAGCCATTCAACATGATCAAGTGGTCACTTATTGATCGAGCCATTCAACATGATCGAGTGGTCACTCATTGGTTATTGATCGAGCCATTCAACATGATCAAGTGGTCACTTATTGGTTATTGATCGAGCCATTCATGATCAAGTGGTCACTTATTGGTTATTGATCGAGCCATTCAACATGATCAAGTGGTCACTTATTGGTTATTGATCGACCCATTCAACATGATCAAGTGGTCACTCATTGGTTATTGTTCGAGCCATTCAACATGATCAAGTGGTCACTTATTGGTCGAGACATTCAACATGATCAAGTGGTCACTCATTGGTTATTGATCGAGCCATTCAACATGATCAAGTGGTCAATTATTGGTTATTGATCGAGCCAGTCAACATGATCAAGTGGTCACTCATTGATTATTGTTCGAGCCATTCAACATGATCTAGTGGTCACTTATTGATCGAGACATTCAACATGATCAAGTGGTCACTCATTGGTTATTGATCGAGCCATTCAACATGATCAAATGGTCACTTATTGGTTATTAATTGAGCCATTCAACATGATCAAGTGGTCACTTATTGGTTATTGATTGAGCCGTTCAACATGATCAAGTGGTCACTTATTGGTTATTAATTGAGCCATTCAACATTATCAAGTGGTCACTTATTGGTTATTGATCGAGCCATTTAACATGATCAAGTGGTCACTTTTGAAAAATAATCTGGAAATGGACATTTTAAAGCACAAATGCAGAATCTGTTTTGGTTCGTTAGTCAAATAATGGGTTAACCATTACCAATTTGATGTCGATATTTTATCTTTTATGTGCCACTAGCAAAGAAACAGCCACATTTTAAAACAATGTTGCTGGATGATGTTGCTGTCTGACAGGAACATTCTCTACCACATAAATTGGTGAAAAATGAACACCAGTTCCTCCTTTAATTTAATTTTAAAATTTTGACCTCAGAATGGTACTTAACGTTAAACGAAACATCTGTTCTTTCAGGAATTCACACTCACCAAGTTCTCAGGATTCTCAACTTTCACATCAGGTGCGAACATCGACTGAACCATAAACTTGTGGCGTACAGGGTCATTTGGGTCGTAGTTCTCATAAGGCTGCAACATTACTGAAAAACATACCATATCTATAGTCCCCCCTCATCAATCATGTCACTACTGGGTACTTTGTCATACCATATCTATAGTCCCCCCTCATCAATCATGTCACTACTGGGTACTTTGTCATACCATATCTATAGTACCCCCTCATCAATCATGTCACTACTGGGTACTTTGTCATACCAGATATATAGTCCCCCCCTCATCAATCATGTCACTACTGGGTACTTTGTCCTACCATATCTATAGTCCCCCCCTCATCAATCATGTCACTACTGGGTACTTTGTCCTACCATATCTATAGTCCCCCCTCATCAATCATGTCACTACTGGGTACTTTGTCATACCAGATATATAGTCCCCTCATCAATCATGTCAATACTGGGTACTTTGTCATACCATATCTATAGTCCCCCCTCATCAATCATGTCACTACTGGGTACTTTGTCATACCAGATATATAGTCCCCTCATCAATCATGCCAATACTGGGTACTTTGTCATACCAGACCTATAGTACCCTCATCAGTCATGTCAATACTGGGTACTTTGTCATACCATATCTATAGTCCCCCCTCATCAATCATGTCACTACTGGGTACTTTGTCATACCAGACCTATAGTACCCTCATCAATCATGTCACTACTGGGTACTTTGTCATACCAGATATATAGTCCCCTCATCAGTCATGTCAATACTGGGTACTTTGTCATACCAGATATATAGTACCCTCATCAGTCATGTCAATACTGGGTACTTTGTCATACCAGACCTATAGTACCCTCATCAGTCATGTCAATACTGGGTACTTTGTAACTCAGAGAGCTCTGCCTTACACGAGGGCCATCACAACAACCATGCTAATCTACAATCATGACTAGTCTAACAAGAGACCCCAAGGGTCTATATCGCTCACCTCGAATTATTGGCCATGGGAACAAATGAACAAAACGCGATGACAACTGAAAAAATTTAGCAGTACAATTTCTTCAGGTTTAGTCAAGATTTATTAAAATTGACCCAGTTGTTAATAAGTAGTATTTTACATGATTCTTTCAGAAAATCCAAGATGGTCGCCAAAGACGCTAAATTTTGATTAATTCACGACGGCCATGTTTTCTTTTATGTATCAACTTTAAATGAACAAATTTTAATGACGTTTCGGCCCTAATCTGTTAAAACTTGGCGCGATGCATTTAGCCGTTCAGGATGTCGTTTTCGCGAAAACTAGGTCATCCAAGATGGCTGCTGAAACATTTGGCAAATCAAATTACCTCGACCAAAGAGACCGCTCTTGCCATAAATCATATTTCATGATGTTTGCATCGATCCCCAAAAGCGGTTTCGAAAAGATTTTTTATAGACCTTTCTAAAAGTTGGTCGATCAGCTTCATTTGAACAAACTTGATTCTGTATGCTCTAAGGATTGTTCCTGCCAAATATAATTGAAAATCCAATATGGCCACCAAAACATGATATATTTTGATTGGCCCACGACGGCCATGTTTTTTTTACGGATCAACTTCCCTTGAACAACCTTTAATGGCCCTTAGTCCCTAATCATATCCCCCAAATTTCGGCCCGATCCCTTCCGCGGTTCTGAAAAAACAGGGCTTCCCCTAATTTCTAAACACAGGATGTCCACGACTTCCTGGGTAATGCTATTAGGCGTCCAAGGAAGAAATTTACAAGTCTAAAATGGTTCCAATACATGTTATTTGGTTTAAAAAAATCATTGTTTTTAGAGAGGTCATGGTAAAAAAATAGGAAGTCCAGGACTTCCTTGGTATGTTTTTGAGGAGTCCAAACATAAACTTTGGGAGTATAGGACTCCCAGACTGCCCTGTGAAGAAGTAATTTCCAAAAAACTAGGCCATTCAAAATGGCCGTCGAACTATTTGGCCAATCAAGTTTCCTTGAACAAACTTGGTTCAGCTCTTTCCCTAGATGATATTTCATGAGTTCTGAATCAATCACTAAAGGGTTTCGGAGAATTTTAAGACATTTCTAAAAATCGGCCGAAATCCAAGATGGCTGCCAGTCAAATTGGCTTTCCTTTCAACAAATTTTCCCTAAGGATGCTTCATGTCAAATATAATTGAAATCGGCCCAGTGGTTCTTGAGAAGTCGCTTAAAGAAGAAGTTGACGGATGGACGGCGGACAGTCGGCCCGCTATAAGCTCACTTTGCTATTCTGGCCAGGTGAGCTAAAAACTGCAATCACGCAACTGTCCATTATATAATGATTTTACTTTGTCAACTCTGCAAATCTACTTACTATCTTAGAGGTCATCCTGAATTGATTGTACAAAGTATTGCATGTAAGAGTACAAAGCTAAGGGGGGGGGGGTTAAATCACATAGAACCCCCTTTTCAAGATTGCTACATGTTGTCCGTACGCTGCACACTGACCAATTTTCAATAGGCATAAACATATTCAAACAAATTACACAGTATAGTGAATGCAATAGTCACCCCACTGAAAAATATGTTCAAGAGCAGGGCTGCATTGTATTTTAGATCAAGAGTGATTTTGACCTAGGCAGCAGGCGTGTGCAATTTAACGATTAACTCGAAACCACAATTATTTTTTTAAACTGTGAAGTTATATGATAAAAATTAAAGTTGAATAATATCGATAATTTCTACTGGGTCATAAAATATACCGTTTAATCATTCTTGAATGTGATCAGTTACAAAAAATGTTCACACCAAATGCATGCCCACTTGCAGGCTAAGTGTTTAGTTTTGAAAATGTATGACTGGTGACTGGCTCGATGTTCGAGCCAGTCACTCCAGTCATACATTTTCAAAAATTATCTTCTCTTGGTCTGCAAATGGATATTTCTAAAGATCATTGCAGCTTTCGTCACTGATATTCCTTTGCTGTTATATCTGGGTAATTTGTACCCAGACTGATTAATAGAGTAATCACGATTATTCTCAAATAATCGATCATGATCACTCACAGTGCTCAATAATCGTGCATGCTTAGGCAGTAGGCAGTTACTCAGTCATTTCACTGATATCAACCGTCATTGATTGAGACAAACAGTTGCTGACTGTACATTGAATTTCACAGTCTGGTCAATTGATGTGTGTAATGAATCACAATGTGTATTTCAAAATATGCTAAAATGTATATGAGTAATTAACTATTAATTGGTTCCAATGGCAAGATAGACATTGACCTATGTTATCATTGTATATGGATCGTGTAGTTTATAGTCAAATGTGTCAACCGAACAAGGTTGTTGCTGGTACATAGGCAGCAATAACACAAGCATTAAATCACTCAGGCTTACATTCAGACCTAGTTACGCTATAATGGCTATGATTGCACACAAAAATTTGAAATTGTTGATTCAAGAATGTTAATTTACAAGCCAAGAGTATTTTACCACTGGAATAACTGACTCCGTCTCTGTTATCGAGCCAGTTGTTCAAGTGGTAAATGTTAAAAAATAGTCTTCTCTTGGCCTGTAAATAGACATTTCTCAAGGCCCCTGCAGAGGATGGTTTTGGCCGGCTTGACCTTCAAAGAGTTAACCATAAAATTTATTCAAGACAATTTCTATTTTCTCATAGAAAATGTCGATTTACAGATCAAGAGAAGAAATTTGAAATTTTACCACTGGAATGACGGGCTCGGTTATCGAGCCAATCATTCCGGTAGAAATTTTCAAAAATAGTCTTCTCTTGGTCCGCAAATGTACACTTAGCAAGACCACTACTGAAGCCATCCTTGGTTGATGTAAGTGTTAAAAGAGCCATTGAAAACGAAACTTACCGGATATAGCGACAGAATCTCCTGGCTCAATGATGCCATTGTTAGGCCGAACACAGTACATTTTTGGTGCTGTAGTTTTTAGCTTGAAGCACACCCGCTTATCTGATGGATTAATTAACTTCAGACTGGCTGTCACAACATCGGTGAACGGACCTACATGCAGAAAAGATAACAACAACGAATTTGTACTTTCAAACATCATCATTCAAGTGTAATTACTAGATCAATGGATGCATCCAGTTTTAGCTATGCCCCAACCATTTCTAGCTAAACTCCACCCACATTTGCTTGTTGGGATCGATTGATCCCTGCACTTTCAGAATCCCAATTTCCAGAAAATTATACAGGTAAGCTTTTGAATATTTTGAAACTAATATGACTGGGTGCTGTATGGCAGCAACAACGCCCAGTCAAATAAATATTTATTAAATAGTAGATATACAATATTTACAAGACATTTACGTCATTCAAAGAGATGAAAGAAATGCCAGGAGGACTAACATAGACGACAGCAAGGTATAAATCCTTGTCAGTTTTAAAGAAGGTTTTGATCCAGAGGATTTCACTATTTGCTGATTTAATACCCTTCCATATTGCCTTTTTAACAGACAGCTAGTCCACCATAGTCACGCTTAGCTGTCACTAGTCTGGGTCTGGTATTTTGATAGATAAAATAGCCAGATAGGGAAAGTGTGTCTTGGTTCCCACAATGAGTTTCTGCTAGGCAGATAATATCAAAATTCAATGTGAGTTCTTGGAAATCGGGCTCATCCAGCTTAGAGATCCTCTGGCCATCAACACCTTTGTGTGCCCCATCAATGTTCCAGAAGGCGAATGTAAGCTTACTTAATTGATACCGAGACATTTAGTAACTTTTTAATGAGAGATTAATACCAGCAAAATTAGGAATAAAAAGAACTTAGATACACATACTGAGGTATCTTCCTATGACGTAGCATATTTCCACGTTCAGGTTGTAGGTTACCATCTGTATAGTAGTACAAGATGTCTTAATATATATAATTATGTACAATATAGTAAATTATACGGAAATCTGACTAGAGATTAAAATATATAGTATAAACAATTACAGTACATGATTAGATGTAGAGACTAGAGTAGTACATGTACAAACAACAAAGACTTTATCTCTACTTCAGTGTACCCATACAGGTAGGCTGTTGAATATCCTGGACCAAATCTACTCTGTAGGCATTGATGACCAAGGCGGCAAAATAGCCGTTGGACCGATTAATTCCAAGATCCTCAACCGAAAGTGTATTACACTTCAACGGGTTGTTATCTCTGGTCGTTAGGGGGTTAAAACACATTCAGAGATTCAAATGTTAATAGTCCCTGGCCTAGACCCTACCCCCGTAAGCCAGTAATGGCACATACATTATGATATGCCCAGATTATTCTGCTGCATGTTACAAAACCAATCCAACCGCGATCTGCTGCTGCCAATGGCAGCGGCTGGTTCCAGTCAAACTAGCTTCACAAAATCAAACAGGTTTCTTGAAAATGAGATTCCCCTTCCATGGCTCAGACCGTAACCCTTATAGAACAATACCGACCCATTCATAATGATAATGATACAGGGATTGGTCTGTTGAATATATATATATATATATATATATATACCACCCCTCCCACCCGTCTCTGTAGGGATAAATTGAACATGCCCTATTTTCATAGGAGTCATATACACATAAACATGTCATCATATATAGTTATCATAATCATAGAAACGGGGGGCATCATAATCGATCATTCAATTCAATGATGAGTGGTTGTTATTTCAATTATGAACGAATACGCAACTTACCACGAAATCGGAGTTCGTTCTTTGGCTCTATCTGCAAAACTTGTTCTTTCTTCTCCATCGCGGCGATCATAGCAATAGTCTTAAAACCAGTGTAAATTAACCACAACTTTTACTTTGTACTAATTAAATAACAACCCACGAAAATGGAAATGTTGAAAAGGAAAAATCTACTTTTCTCTTTACGCATGCGCAAAACGATAAAATATCGGAGCAACCCTAAAACGCGGAACGGCGGAAGGCGCGTGTAATATAGCCGGTAGTAGAAAAATACCACCTCCCTGATCACCTCCCTCAACTGGAAATCCATTTAGACAACTGGATTTCCATTTAGACAAATGGTATGGCCAAGAATATAAAACTCCCGTGTGGACCCCACTGTCCGGGAGAACCACAAATACAAACACCCAGGTCCTACACCCATCTGCCAGGGAGGTAGGATCATCCCGACACTACTACTACCAGGGGCTGAACGCCCATTTAGAGACAAGCCTCCACAGTGATATACACCACTGTGATTAGCATTTGAACCATGGCAGACTCTGGCATGTTCACATGTTACGCAGAGAATCTGGTGCTGAGCAGGGGGCTCCAGCAGACATCCACGGCCTACCCTCTCCACCCCATAGTAGTGGTAGACTCGATCTATTTACGTGGGTGAAAGCCGTCGTAAATGTTTCTCTGCAAGGGGTCGACCCAAGGATTGTACTGGGGGGGGGGGGGCATCCTGGAAGTGGGCCCACTTGGCATCCAATATCATGGCAGTCTCAGCGCCCTGTGCCACTGCTGTAGACGCCAGCACGAGCAGTATGATGAGAATCATGGCCATATATGAAGAGTTAAACCGAACAGAGTGAACCCCTCGAGAAATATATGTGCCAGATCGAGCCCTGTTCCATCCCGATCAATAGTGATCTTCATCCCCTCAGTGGCAGGGTTTAGCTGCTTCACTCTGCCACCGGCTAATAAACGTAGTTCTAGGACTATATGAGTCGTTTGCGGGCTAGTGAGTCCAACTCACTGAAGCAGTTTAGCAGCACCCTTGACTTTGGAGACATGTGACACACCATCTACCCATAGAGTGCTCTCTATGGCACAGCTTCTTCTGGTCCATCGAATGGACGATGCAGCAGGAGCTTTCCACCTGTAACCCCGATTTATTAACAGCTTCTTCTGGTCCATCGAATGGACGATGCAGCAGGAGCTTTCCACCTATAACCCTGATCTGGTGACCCACCCTCATCAGGGAGACACCTTCACCTATGTAGGTGAGGAAGGATGATCCCCGATTGTAGAGCTTTCGAACTGTCCCATCCTTTTTCACAACAGTGGAGAGGGGAGTAACCGCCATGTCAAGGACTGCGCAAGGCCTATATAGGGGCAACCATGTTTGCCAGTCACCCCCAGGTCCAGCGCGGTAAAACACTTCATTCTTCTCAAATATGAACTGCAGGTTTTTTGCCAGGGTCAATAGCAGGCCATCATGGGCCATTGGCGGGGCAACGCTCGAATAGGGTTTGACCTGATGAAAGCTGAGGTCGTTATTTAGGGTGTTGATGTCTGCCACCCCTGTATCCGAGAGCTCAATCAACAGCTCGAGGATGTACTTCCTCTTTGGGAAATCGTACTGAAACACGATCTTGTGGCCATCTATGTTGCAACCCAGGCACGCCTTCGTCACATCCTTGAGGTCTGTGAGCAGCTCCACCCCATCACCACCAATGGGGTGGAGGGAGAATGCCTTTGAGCTTGCTTCGTACTGTAGGGCGAATGACTTGCCATCGCTCTCTTCTACCTTGGCAGCATCAACTGTGTACAAATCTGCCAGGTCAGCAAGACCAGTCGAGTGAGCAAATATGGGTTCCATAGCACGCTATAGAAGGGGGTTAAACAAAACATATAACTATGCCGATTGTCTGACTGCTGCTCTCCGGTGGTGAGAATGTAATCTCACCCTCTCTAGAGGGGAGACGGGTGGTACAGTACCATGTAGAATGGGTCCTCTTTGAGGTGCCCCAGCGGGGCACAACATACATACACGCTGATGTGCTACATCAACCTCCGGGCAGTGCACACAGCAGCTCACTAGTAGAAGTCGGCCGGGACGTGATAGAGTATCTCCCAGGTGCCAACAGCAACCTAGGGAAAGCTATCAGTCCTAGCCTGTTCACACATGTAAATCACCTGTTTGACAGCCCCTCCATTAACATATATGCCAGCACGGATGGGATATCGGATGCCCATTTAGAGTGTACACTCTTATTACTCATTGACCTGACATGATATCATACCAGCATTATCTGACCTTGGCCGAGATGATGAAGAAGAGGTTCGCCCCTTCATGACAGCTGCACAGATAAAGGCCTTAAACGAACAGAGGCTCGCACTGCAACAAGAAGGAGAGCTACTACAGTGGGAGAACTGGTATCAACAGAGCACAAGCCTTGCAAGGAGGCGAAGGAACAGTGAACATTTCAGATACCGGCAGGCCCTCCTGGAGGAGAGTAAGCGAGACACAGGAGTCTTGACAGACGACGATGAGCTAGATGTCTCCACAGACGAGGATGAGCCAGGTGGCTTCTCAGACGAGGATGAGCCAGATGTCATACAGTGGAAAAAGGAGATGGCGCAGAAGTGTAAGACCAAGAAAACCATCCAGCGGTGGACCTACTATCTTGGTGATAAGGTGAAGTTCCAGATGTCACACCTCAGAAAGCTACTGGTACCCGACATAGTGCTGGATGACCTCTGTCTAAGAGACATCTGTCTGAAAACCAGCAAGCTGGCATGGTTTGCCAGGCTCTCCAAAATGAACCCTTCTATGACTCATGAGCAGATTCAGCAGATGATGCAGGTTTAATCTCCAGGTATACTATGGCAAAATCAGAGTGGCAGAAGCAACCAGAAATATACCCCTCCCTGACTGCTGACGAGGGGGTACAGTGCATGGCTGGCGACTCCAGCAGATAGATACCATCATGCAGAATCTCGTCCATGAGGCAGAAAAGTACAGCAGAACGCGCAGGCAATATAAGACAGCCTACAACATCCTCACGCGTACAACCATGCTGCGGGTGTGATTGGAGCCAGTGCTGGGGTGGCAGCTGTGGCCACTCTCGCTACAGGGGTGGGGGCCATCGTCGCCATCCCGCTGGGTGGTGTGACACTAGCCACCACTGTCTTGGCCACAGGCTTGGAGGTGGGGCAGCGGCAGATCACACGGATGCGGGAGAAGCATGCTAAGTACGTGGCACTGGCACAGAGTATGTTACGGACTATCGACGAGTCTGTCAGCAAAGCTCTCGAGGATGGCCAGGTCACCGATGAAGAGTACCACCATATATTGAAGGTCCAATCCCTGTACCGCACGGAGAAACCTAAAGTGCGACAGCAATACCTCAAAGGCTCCAGCGGGTGGGTTGATATGGAGGAGTTAAAAAACGAGATGTTACGGCGAGGTCAACTCGCTGGTCTCTGGAGTCGAGACAACTACAAATAGTGTGCTGCCTGTACGGTAGCTTTAAGAACACCAGTATAGATGGCTTTCCCACTGAACCTCACGACAGTCATCCGGAGCCAACCGCCACTCCTAGGTACACCCTTGACTGGCCTGAGAGGCCTACTGGATGATATACCAGAGCTAACACCGTTCTCCATCACAGTGGATGGACAGTCCCGAACAAGCTTCTCCATCAACCCATGACCGCTGACCAACCGCCCCATCACCATCAAGGATGCGAAGCAAGCTCATACTTGGATGACTGTTCCAAGCCTCTCACACTGGAATCAGCAGCTGAACTTTGCCGTGTGGTGTGCCACGGCAGGATGTGGAGTAAGTTCCACCCTGCTTCACTCCTATTCTGGTACTCCTGAAGCGGTGCTCATCGCCAGCTGTCACAGATTCCATGTGTACTTCACGGTGCGATGAATCCTTCATGAGCTGGGTGCAAGCCTCCCTGATGCAAACGACTTCGACCCACAGCTCAACAGTCATAGCATCTCAGTGTCCCGCAGACTACAGAGAGAGTTCAGCACTCACACAGACTATCGGTGGCATGGTGGTGACAACACCGGTCTAGGGGTTATGTACGGTGACCCGAGATGTGACTACTCAGGATTCCCCTATCGAACACCCCGACGAGTAGGCCTTCGGAAGACAGCGACATTCTTGTTCGATCCAGACTCCGACCCTGGAGCGCTGGTGCAAAATATGCACATCACTGGCTTGTGGCAGGAGTATCCAGATTTGTGAAAGTACTTTGTCCTCACCTCAGGCCTCACACCAGCAGGGATCGTTCAGATCAACCAGTCCCTGGAAGCACTGTGCTACTGCCTCCTTATGTCACAGACCCAGCTGCAGCATCCCATAGATGGTGTCAGCAGAGCAGAGATCCAGGCCATGTTCATCAGTCTCGTTGAGGATATGATCATCGTGGCAGACCCCAGTAGTCTTCTTGCTAAGTTTCAGCAGGGGTTGCAGAAGGCCCGTTGCAAACTTGACTTTGCTATTTCGCCACACCTACTGTTGATTCCGAGCAACATGATCGTGAACATCGAGGACCTCCAAGTCAGGGACTATAACAACATGATAGTCGAGGGGAGTTCCCCCGGTGTCCACTTCGGCTTCAACGCTGCCATCAATGCACCTACGCATTTTCCAACTACGGCATTCCAACCCTGACACTGCAGCCAGTCGACACGGCAGCTCCAGGTGCCCTGACACTGCAGCTAATCACCCCAACACCGCTTCCCGTGGTAGCTCAATATGTGGTGTCAGGCCTAGCTATCGTGGTGCTCGGGATCAGCCTACTCAGCAGCTAGCAAATCAGCTATAAGACTATCCTGACTCTCTGCAGTAGCAATGGGGACCACAGTGGGACACTGAACCAGCTTGGCATGCCCTACAGCCCCTATACCTGCTGCCAACATGGATATCCAAGGGCTGGAGGGTTCGGCAGTGCATCCTTTTTCCAGCTTGTAGTTTCGCAGAGCCTTGTTCAGCTCTGAGTCCGGTGAGGCAATGGCGGTCTGCAACTGCTGGAACACATCTGACAGATACTCCCGATTCTTGTAGAAACCTTTAGCTCGCAGGAGCTGCTCGACTATACTCCCGCCCATGACAAGGTATTTGAGGAAGCAGATATGTCCCTTGCCAAATCCTAGATAGAGCTTCACAGCTGTCAGCTCCTCTGTCAGATCAGCGCCGGAGAGCTGAGCGAGCTCATCTGGTGTCTTCTTCTTGTAGTCCTTCAACTCCCACCGGAAGACATCATAGTACTTCTCGCATAGTTTAAGATGTCTCAATAGAGAGATGAATATTCCTGAGTACCAACCCGGCCACCTGGCAGATGCAGACTGGGAAGATCTTAGTAGCTCTCTCGACAGGGGATGCAGACGTTTAACCGCGTTGTATACTCAGTGCTTAAACAATGATGTCAACGGTACGGATCGTGAAGCAACTGCCTGAGAGCCAGGCGAGTCTTCAGAAGGTGGAGAACCGGCTGCGAACCAAGACACAGAAGTTACTGACCAAAGCAAAACCTCTGGCAGTCCATGTCGCCAGTAATGTGGCGGCGAATGTGGTCGTGGTGAAGATGACAGGGGGAAGTGAGGTTCTTCCTGCCACTACTGCGGCTGTCCTCGCTACAGTGGTGAGTGGGGTGGCCGGGCACTGTCTCGGAATAACTCACCCCATCCCAAAGATCGCCCTCACTGGTGCCTCCTACACTGTTGCTGCGAAGATCATGGGTGAACGTGTTACACTAATTGAGGCCGCGGTTCTAGGGCTAGCAACGAGTGCAATGCCTGAGATCATCGTCGTCTAGGTTTAATCCCTCGGAATAGTGAGAGATGGATCACGAGACCCCTGCAGAATATGAGGCATGGCGTGCCAGAGGGCGGTGTGTATCCCATAGTCGAGCACGTGGCCTGAGGATCGCCAATGCCCGGGAATGGTGGACAGCCCACAAGGCGTGCCCCTGCAGAGTGGGCCAGTACCCTGAGCACTGCTACCTATTCCCTTGGCCGACTGCGTGGTCCTCCTATGCCCAACTATTTCACTGGGGGTATGCCTAGTAGGTTTAAGCCGTCTGTATATGACTATGACTCTGTCACTCACAGACCTAGAAAGCAAAGTGCTGGCGATCTTGCTCACTTGGGCCAGGCACGCCTTGGTTCAGAGGACACTGTTGCCCCTATCTCCTTCCTAGACTTCGATGAGAATGGAGACCCGCGGGAGATCCGAGGTACCATCCCAGCCCGAGATCTCATCGGGAACACTGATACGGTAGGACAATCGGCCATTAACAATGCCAAGACTGTATACAAGGGGATGGGCATCAAGGAGAGGGCGACGATGCGAGGTAGGCTGGAGCCATCAAGGTTATGGCTGAGTCCTATGCACAGGACCTGGTTAAGGATCTCCTGACACTACGGAGTACATTCATGCAGGATGGAGGAAATCTCAAGATAGGCACCCTCAGCCTGAACAGTATCACTGCAGACGGCCAAACAGGTGCAAGTGCTATCGAAAGCCTCTGGCTACCAGAGGTGAAGGGGTCAGGGCTCATGAATTTGCAGTTTAAGACCACAGGATAGTCATGGCTTCCCGTGCATGTATCATACAGATACTGGATGTACTAGACACTGTGGGTGCTGACACAGGCCCGCAACGCTATCTTCTCAGCTGCTGCTGGGATTTCATGCTTGACGCCTCCATCGCATCCTTCGTATCCGCCGGAGGTGCAGGATTCCCCGCTTTGCAGGCGAAAGAGCTGGTGCAGGAAGTACTGCCGTTTAGTCTCCCAGATATAGACAAGGCTACCGCCGACCAAGTGCTAACCATCATCTGCACGCATGTCTGTACCATTCGACAATAAGCCGGCCGATGCTGGCCAGGTGGTGCTGATCATTGCCCTGTCAGGACAGGAGAAAAACATCCTGCTTTGGGCTCTCCTGGCCGAACATCTACACTCTCAATACATCCTTCTGGTGTCTGACTCCGCTGCTGAGGCAGTTGACACTAATGATCAATGGTACAATTGCCCAATCACCATGACGCAGAACCTGCAAGCACTGATGGAGAAGCTGCTGGCAGCCCGTCTGACAGAGCCACTTGTTCTAGTTATCAATGACCTTGCAATGGACCAGAAGACAGTCACCTACCTCAGCAACATCACCAAGTGCATCCGCCACACAAAGATAACTGTCTTCATCCTTTTTCAGAAGTACACCCGCGAGATCTCACCATACATCTGCCACAATGCCCAGTTGCTATACTTCAGCTCCAAGCGTGGACGTGCCTTGCTCGAGACCATATACGGCAGCCTAACCCTCAAGGAGACCAAAGGGGACTTTATCGCAGGTGTACAGAGGGCAGCTGAGATGTACCACTTCATCTTCAGCAACAAGGAGACAGGTGAGCTGTCACACTTCAAGCCATCTCTGAAAAAGGCGCAGACCTTCACCTACAAGCTGAATCCAGCCGGGAAACTAGCCTGCTCTACGCGTAATCGCTGACAGACTGTCACAGCTGCCGCAACTTTTTTCATTCATCAGAAAGCTGCGTGGTCTCCGTGGGCTCTCTTCTTCTGAAACCTCTCACGGAAGATCCACTTTGTCCATGCGTGACGAGCATCTGACTTGCTAGCAGATTTGATGAGGTAGTCCTGATAGCTATCTGGGAATTTCAGAAATGCTGCCAGATCCCTGGCCAATCTCCTGCGCCCTTCTTCGTTGAAGATGTGCTCAACAGCCTCCTTGTGGCCAACAGTGAACCCCTCCTGAGTAGCTTCTGCATGACCGGTGTCATGGCTCTCCACTACAGCGGCACTGACCTCCTCCCTGAAGTAGTTATTTCCTCCAGACTTGAGGCTATCCAGCATCTCTCGCTCTTACTGGCTATGGAGGCTAAATATGGCAGCCCACTTCCCGACCATTAGTAGATCTTTGGGGTTGACCCTCACCTTTTGGTGACCTAGAATAACAGGACTGTTGGTTGGTCCAATGGGTAGCTCGAGTGTCCTGCCTTGGGTGCTGTCAAACTTCCGGTAGAGAGTCCGAGTCAAGAGTTCTTTTGTACTACGAGCTGGCGCTCCTTCCTCTATGGCGGCCAGTATCTCCGCATCAGATGGAGGTGTGACCTTGGCTCACTCGTGGATAATGTTGATGTCACGAAGCAGTCCTCAGATCCTGTCACAGTGGGACAGTGCACGTCGTGGCTGTGACTGTCATGCCGACTTGTCCTGCTACCTATAGACAATCTGCGGTAGAACTTTACCAAACATGTCCGCCGTTTAGCCCCTCTATATACCCAGACCTTAAACATGCTGCGGTATATGCAACGTCCAGATCCACAGAAGGACTGCATGATGGTCATTCGACCCAGTATACACAATGAGAACCCGTTGTCCGCTGCTGGGTAGAGCTGGGCAGTCTGACGGTAGTACCGTGAGGATCGCGGTATACCGCGAACCGATACCGTGACCGTTGACATTTCCAAATACCGTGAATACCGTCCATAATGTTTGAGCAATATTTGAGAAATACATTCATAAAATCTGGCTTGACCTACGGTAAATAAGTGCCAATAGTGCCAAAAATACAGGCATCCCTAACTATTAGCCGAGTTGAGTTGAAAGGGTCGTTGTAAAAACAAACATCAAGACGTCAATTACAAAATAATGACAGGCAGAATTGTATGTCAAACGTACGTCTTAAAAGTCTCACAGTAAAATTGCTTTATTTAAAACATCTAAACTCATTCTCTGGCTGTCCGCCGGTAGTAATTACACTATAATATATTCCCTATTCCCGTTTCTATTATTTGTAATTCATTACTCCAAGCATTTTGTCACCGAACAAACACGCTAGAATAACAAAGTAACATACAAACTGTGTGCTATTCAAACACAACAGCAATCTTGCAAAGACGTATCTGATTGGTTGTTCATGAACTAGACCGTGGGAAAATACATTACTATGCTGAATTTATCAATGAGAATTTACTAAAATGTAGTATTTGCTCGCGCCGTTTTGATCAAGTGCTAGTTTATTAACAACGAGCAGCATTGAAGTCGTTATTTTTTTTTTCTGGCTTGTTTTAAGAAATTTCTTTAAGGATTAAATCCAGTTTAAGTAACGACACCTAAAAATTATAGTGTTTTAGTTTTTGTAATTCATTTTTCAACTGGCTACACATCGGAAGTTCGTGGAAATAGCTTTTTACACGCATTGTTCACGCGAAGAATGGCCAGTAACGAGTCTGCACATCGGGTACTCAGTAATTATCAGAAGCTTTGGAATCGGCTATATTCAATGTCGTGTTATATGTATGTGTATAGGCCTGTTTTCGCGAGTAACAGAATATACGACTCCAACAGAAATAAAGGAGTACAACACTCACCCCGTTTAAATACTCGCAGATTTTGTCTGGACTCTGTTTTATCAAAGCGCTCGACTGCGAAAATAAAATTTACCGTTTGCTGGTCGCACGCATTAATAGCAAGAACAATCCAGATTGAAAATAGTGCGCCCCAATGTCTCAAACAGCGGGTAATAGTTAGCGAGTCGACCACACCCTTTGACCGATATTCCTGTGAATGATACGGTTGATGACGTCAATAAAAATAGTGACATAATAAAATCGTGAAACTAAACAGTCGCAGTAGCCATGTTTTTCTTCTCTAAATCAGGAAGCCGATTTATTTATTTTACCCATATTTACCATTGATTGGAGATGGCAGTGAAAAGGAAATGGAATTTTTTTTTTCTAATTTCGTGACATGCCTCAAGCTCAGATCACAGTATACCATGGTATCGCGGTATTTTTTCATGGTACCGATACCGTCATATAAATATCAATACCGCCCAGCTCTACTGCTGGGAAGTACATTGACTTTGAAATCTCGGCACAGATTCACGAGATCAAGAGCATGGCACTCGAGTTCAAGCTTCGGAGCACAATAGAACAGATGGTAGAGCTCCCGCAGGTTCTGAACAGGTGGGAGATCGTGCAGAGCAAGAGCACTGTGGACACCACCTATGTGAACGATGAGTACCGAGTCCTAGGTCCGCTGGCTCGTGGCCCAACCTTCTATGCGAAGGGAAAGGGGTACTACACTGTGGGGTGCAATGAGGGGTTCACGGAATTCGAACTACGGGCAAGTGTCAAGAAGCCCGTGGCAGTTCCACTCTTAACCCTCCTCGAGAACACACACATGAATCAGGCTGCCATGCAGGATAGGCTGTTCCTCCGGGTGTACACTGAGCAGCTCGCAGATGCGACGATGAATGCTCCAAGCCCTCATGTCTGGCATGACGAGAATGACCATGAGCTGAAGCAAACAGGTTCCAAACAGTGGATCGTGCATGTGGAGCGAGAACACCAGCAGGTCCAAGCCACAGCTAACCAACGGGTAGAGCTGACATTGCATCGTAGTGCATCGGACTGTGTCGCTGTTGCGGTCCTTGTTCAGAAGGGAGGAGCCATCCAGCAGGTGGATAAGCTAGACGACTTCAAGCTTGTGGTTGCTGAGACCAATGTTCTTGGTGAGGTACGCGAGCTGCCTGATTGCCAACTCTACAGACAGAAAACTAAGTCATATGCACTTCTGCACCTAACCAGTGGAAGCAACGACCTCGAGTCGGCACTCGAGGGCCGTCACCACCTCGGGGGCAGGGACATCCCACTTAATCAGGGCAACTTCAACATCAGAAACCTCATATCTGGGACTCACTCATTAGGTGTGACGGTACTTTACTTTGGCTATGCTAAGGTATGTGTGTCGAACACATCAGTTATTCAGCTTGAGCGTGCATAGAACATGACTCCTGTTGTCACCGCTGCAGCTTCCACCACTACTATAAGCTCTGCTGTCTTCTGACCTGTCGATGATTCATAGTCGAGCGTTGGCTCAGGTACAGCCTTGTACTTCTCATCGAAACTCTCATCTGCCTCTTTGAGGCTCTGGTTGGCCTGAGCTCGGAGTTGGCGTCGGCGTGCCTCCCTCTGGTGCAGATGCTCAAGGGCTTTGCTGTACTCAAACTTCTCCGTAGACAGCTCTCCATCGCCTGGTTATAACACTCACGCTCGACCTCTGCTGGCTTCTTGTCCGCGAGGCTGAGTTCCCAGTTCGCTAAGGCAAACACGCCCGCATTCAAGATTGCGGATGCCATCCTATAGACCACAGTTTAAAGCTACTATATAGCTGTCCCCCAGCGACAGATCCCCAGAGCGATGTATGAACCAGAGGCTTATGAAGATCCAGTCGAGGATATAGATGACGATGCAGACGACTACGATGTAGCGGAGACCGCGGGTGAGTATGATGATGTAGAGCCTGAATCAGGCAAGCTAGTACACAGAGCGAAAGGAATCTATCGCACTTATGTAAAAGGTTCTATCGGTCCACTGGCAGCAGTTGTGGCTCTGATCGTGCTGTTCACAATGAAGGCTGGCGAGACGGTCCGCAAGATCGCCAACAATGCTCTCCATGGGGTGGAGAAGATTTCTGAAGCCATACCAGCCATCGCCTCAGGAGTAGGTACGTTCTTCGGAGTCGCATGCCCTTGGATACTGTACGTTGCCATAGCACTCGCGGCCATCTGGGCTGCCAAACATTTAAGCCGTGCTATGTAAGGATGGCATCTCTGTATGACCTGGTCAAGTCTCTTAACTTCTGAGGGTTGGTCGATAAACTACCATTCAGTGAGGATCCAGCAGAGACTAGACGCCAGTGTACGGAGGTGTTTGAGGAGGTCTTCAGTGATAGTCGAATGAATGATGGCCGTCTGTTCGTCTGTTTAGAGTTCACCCAGGCCATGCGTGACAGGACGGTAGTGGACGTCAGTGATAAAATCACCCAGGCCATGCGTGACAGGATGAGAGTGGACGTCAGCGATAAAATCACCCAGGCCATGCGTGACAGGACAAGAGTGGATGTCAGTGATGAAATCCGGGAGTTCCGTCTTTCTTGAGGAACTCTACTATCGGCCTGGTGGATATTACCGTGAGCCCCCTCAACTACTCGAGGCTGCACGTCACAAGGGCCACAACTTCACATTGGAGACAGTTAGCCAGTGGCTCAACCGGCAGGCGATGTGGCAGATATACAGATCTCGTCCATGGCACATCAGGCATGCCCATTTCGATAAAACTGTCCCGAACAGAGTTCACCAGGCAGATGTTCTATTCCTTCCACATGACTCGGTTGGTCGTAAGACCTACAAGTATGCCCTCACCATCGTCGATGTCGCCAGCAGGTACAAGGCGGCAGTAGCGCTCACAGACGAGTCAGCTGGCCAGGTGGCCCAGGCATTCCAGGGTGTCTACGAGGCTTTGGAAAATCCCCTTCAGTGGCCATAATTGTTGCAGGTGGATGAGGGTAAGGAGTTCAAAGGGGAGACTGCAGCCCTCATGTGGAAACATGGTGTGGCAGTTAGGCGAGGTGAGGTAGAGCATCACCATGCCCAGGCTATCGTTGAGTGGTGAAATCGGACACTGGCAGAGGGACTGTTTCCACAAAAATACACCCAGGAAATGGCTGCGCCAAGTGAACATTCTAGAGTATGGGTGAGAGGCCTGCCTGCTGTGGTGGAGAGATCCAAGGCCGAGGTTACTAGGCTAATCGGGAAGAAGCCGGTAGAGGCTATCAGACACTCTGTTGGTCACAGCTCTAGAGGAGCGAACAAGGCAGAGGCATGCCTACCACCTGATGCTCTGGTTCGGTACCTGTATGAGCCTGGTGAGCTGCAAGGGGGTCGATGGCGTGCAACAGATCCTAACTGGTCGATAGATTTTCACAGGCTTGACAGGTATGTGGAGGCGGAGGGGTGGCCTACACTGTACTACATGGCACGCCAGCATGAAGTGTTTAGGCGACCATTTGTCATAGAAGAGCTTCAGCTAGTCCCTGAAGACACACAGCTACCACCCCCTAGGGTGTTAACATGATACTCGCTGGGCTTGGTGTGGACACCATCTGGTAGCACATATCTCTTTTCGTAGTAAGCAGAGAATCCGAGTTTTTCCTGCGCATACATCACCATACCCTGGTTGCGCATGCGTAGGCCTCGATTGGTGGCTCTGTCCACTACACCATGGAGGGCGCTGTAGAACCTCTGCCAGGGGATGTCATTCTGCCATTTAGACATTCCCTTGGTCGATCATTTCACTTGCAAGTTTCTGCTGTTCCAGCGGTCTGTATTCTCCACGTAGTAGCACTACCACAAGTGCCTTCGAACTCGAGCTTGAACAATCCCGGAGTGCGGTTAGGCCATTTGTCCCATGCCAACCAGTCCTGTTTGCAGGCCTCATACTCCGTTCGCATCTCTGGGCATATCACCTCATCGAGATTGGAGCCTGCTATGACAATATAGGCATAATCGGTGTCCATCTGCAGGTACTCGAAGCTGTCACGAGCTATGTAGTGGTCGAGGAAGTCATAGTACTCCACCATTCGCAGCTTCGCCAGCTCATATACTGCTATACCCACCTGGAAGGGGCGACGAATGGTGATTTTAGCCTTACGGTTCTGCAATTCGTAGGAATCCCCGATATCCTCTAGATCCTCTAACCATGTGCTACGCAAGGCTGTGTCTACTGCTCGTTCATCCTTAGTGAAGCTCATGTTGGTATGACGTTCTAATGCCTCGATCAGCTTCCCATATGCACTGTTGCCGAGGAGTTTGAAGAGATCAGCCAACAAGGCTTTACTTTTGTCAACATCCCCGTTACGACGTGCCTCAGTAACAGAGTCTACAAACCATTCAAAAGGTTTCTGTGATGTGTAGTCTATAGTGTGATAGATAGCGGTAATCTCTAACCCGTGGGCAATGTACCACTTGGCAGTTGGTGCATACAATACCCTCTTCTTACTGGAGAGTGCACCAACGAGCTTGCTAGTTGTAGACTTTTTTCGACCTGTTTTATCAAGGTATGCAAGCATCTCCGAAGGTATAGCCTCTTGTGGGATCTCACGATTATAGAAGATGGGAGACATCTCCTCGAACTTTGGCCATAACACTTTAGGTACATCAATGTCGACCTCAGCAAACCCGAACCAACGATCCGCCAGCAGATCCTGCTTAAAGCATTCAATATCACTGCTTACACGCCCACCCCACCGTCGTACAGTTACCACAAGGCATTGCTTGGGCTATGGTTGACAAATACAGAGCATTTCCATCATAACCAAGGAGACGTTGACATACTCGCTTACCTTGGCGAATTCGGGTAACTCCAGACTCATGATATCTCATGAACACAATGCTCGGACCCCCAACAACAGCACCGTTTAACATCTCGTACACTTCCTTGCCTGGAGAGTAAAAGCTAATATCCGGCTCATGTTCAGCAGTACCATGAAGTAAGTACTGAAGCGACACACCAGGAAGTCACACCGCATCCTCCAGAATGTCTATACCTCGTTCTGTGTAGAATTCTCACATCTTCTCTAAGGCTTCAATGAACGGGCTAACATCCAAGTTGTTGTAATATCGCAACCAGTCAGCAAACGTCTTTATCCCCAGATCTCTGAAGGTCTGCTTACAAGCTTTCCACTCTAACAACTCAAGAAGGTAACCACCTTTGAGCTTGGACCACCACGCATGATAATCAGGTAGTCCAGGATAGTCAAGCTTCTCAGGTGAGTCGAACCATTCATAAGGTAACCAGCTCTTCTGTTGCGTGCAACCATAGTCTTTGATCCATTTCTCATAAGAAACCCCTTGGCCGAGGTAGTTGATTAAATCGAGAAACCTCAGTTCAGGCGTAATGAGGAACATTGTCTGGCTAGCCTTCTTGGCGACTTTCACCGTTCCTTTGGACGAAGTAGTAAGTTCATCCACAAAGTACTTCTTGATGAGGTTTAGGTCGTACCACCCAGATTGAACCCGAGCACAGGCACCTGGTCAGACCAGTCATTGATAAGTCGCTGCTGTCGTTTTGGTAACTTGTCCAAGTCTGCGGGTAGATACTGTGACCGAACCCTTGCACGGATTGTGGAGGCTTGTAGTTGGATCTCCTGCATGAACTCTGAGATCAGCACTTTGGAGTTAGCATTGCAGAGGTGAGTTGGTGAGCTAGCACTACCATCTAAGGAGCAGCTGACTGACACCGAGATTGGTATGTGGGCACTCTCGATTGTGAAACTCTCTGTAGGGTGGACCTTGATCCCATCTAGAAGGGCTTCAAAGTCATAGACAATAAAGTGTGGGTATGGTACTGTCCACACAGGGGTGTGGACGCTTGGACAGCGTTTTATACAGCACTCCCACTGTACCACAAGCATGCGTCCAGATGCTCTCAGTTTCTCGACTCTTGTGACCATCTTGCGGTATCTTCGATCAGCATCCTCACCTCTCTTGTGTTGTGAACATCCATGCGAGTGACAGCCATGAAACTGGTATACTGTGTCAGTTGTCGGATCATAGCCATCTACGGGAGCCCCCTCGATCCAACACTCACCACCGTGACCACACTTTGCGTGGTGTATATGAATTCCACGGTTTCTCAACTCATATTCAATCCAGTGAGTAGCCGTGGAACTGGCCGGTTGGTATGGATAGAAGGCCTTCTCGTATGGGGACTGCGATGCTACTACCTTCTCCCAAGGGCAATCAATGGTCGTTTTTCCCCCTGTACAGCGGTCAGCATGGCGATGAAGACTACATGCTTGGGTGAACTGCTGTTGACAGTGCCCACAGCTGAAAGTCTGGGCCAGCTTGGAGATGTCCTTAATAAAGAAGGCGTGGTGGTCGTACACTCCTATTGTCATGATGGTCGGATAGTGGGCAGGTTTCATGGTCAGATGCCGCTACACTCTTCAGTGGGCTCATAAACACGAATCCCTGTCTTCGCAAATAACTCTACCTTGTCCAGATGGTCTAGGGACGTCTTTGGTACATTAGCCACAAGCCTGTTCAGGCCATAGAACTGTTTAACAAGCTCTCGTGCAGGAGCTGTACTTCTATCAGCTCTTGCACCCTGCTCGACTGCTAGACATCTCCAGAGGCACATGTTATCTTTGTAGGTATCGAGTGCCACCTTTCCCTTCCTCCATCGGAGCCTGACCGGGAGGGGGCCTGTCCCTGGCAGAGGCTGGTGGTCGATGACAACCTTTACCTCAACGTTGATTGATCTGACGAAGGCCCACGCGGTATTGGGCCAATTGATATTGTCTGGGTCGAGGCGGGCTTGCTCTCTGCTCTCCACCCAAGTCTGGGTCTCTCCTAGTGTATTCATCCAAGGACTTCCTGGAGCATTCTCGTGGAAGAGCATTACCCTACCATCCTCGATGTGGCGGATTCGATAGGTATGGGTATACCGAAGGTAGAAGGCATTCTGAACAGTCCGCAGCTTCTCCATGATCCGACCTGTAATGTCTCCTTCTAGCCCTCTGAACAATGTCCAGCATACTGTTCACCGTCCTCTCTCCTCTGTCTCCTTCTCACCGAGACACTCGTTGAGAATCTGCTGATCTTCTCGCCTCATACTCCAGGCTAGGGTTTCAGATCTCGGTCCCCTCATCAATCGTCTTCTGATTCGGTCTGGAAGAGGTAGGCGTTCTTGTGGATGGCTTGCCATCCGAGTTGCTACAGCTTTGGCCCGTAAGCCGACATTCATCTCCTCATACAACTGACGACTCTCACGGAGCAGCTGTGCTTTCTTGTGAGGATTCCATGGATCCTCAGAGGTGAGCGCTGGAAACCTCCCTGTCTGTTTTGCTCGGGAGAGTCGCTTTAGCCACTCTTCGGCAAGGGTGGGGGAGTCGCTTTTGCCACTCCTCGGCATTGGCGTGTGCAATCATCTGGAGCAGGTCTGCTTGGCGGGCCTTAGAATAGCCTCTAAGACCGAATTGCTTTGCCATCACTCGAAGCCGTGTTACAATAACCCTGCTGCAAGGTCTATATATTAGATCTTAAACCTTTCTGAGTGGTGATCAGTACCTGGGTGGGTGGTGTATATCCCTGTGGATGCCTGTCTCTAAATGGGCGTTCAGACCCTATTATGTGTGGTGATCAGTACCTGTGTGTGGTGTATATTCCTGTGGATGCCTGTCTCTAAATTTGTGTTCAGACCCTATTATGTGTGGCGATCAGTGCCTGTGGGTGGTGTATATCCATGTGGAGGCCTGTCTCTAAATGCGTGGCATGACACGTTTAAGTTCTTCCCTACCTAAACTGATCTTTCTCCTGGCACAGACCTTCTTGTAGTTCATTCTGTTGGAATGTTTATGCCCCCTGCATGCTTTACTTAGTCCACAGTCTGTATAAATACCTGCCCCGCATCCTCTGCATAGCTTCGGCTCAACAGCAGCCTTCTAAATCTGAGCATTGTGTGTCGCACAATATTCTCCAACACAGTTCCTTAAGCATCGAAAAGGCTTACCTCACTTGGGCTGATGGGTGTAGGGCCTGGGTGTATGTATTTGTGGTTCTCCCGGACAGTGGGGTCCACACGGGAGTTTTATATTATTGGCCATGTACATTTGTCTAAATGGAAATCCAGTTGTCTAAATGGATTTCCAGTTGAGGGAGGTGATCAGGGAGGTGGTATTTTTCTACTACCGGCTATACTACTGCGTGGAACAGTTTCCAATTGGAACATTTGTGATCTTTTGCTCTGGTTGGGTTAGACGCTTCATCAGTGGAACGTTCGCTGAATATTTGAATAATTATTAAGAAAAAGTGTTATTATTATGCCCATGAAGACCACACATGGATTTTTATATGCACCCCGACAAAATAGGTAGAGCCGTTTCGCCACCCACCCACTCCCCTCCCCCCTGTCCTGTTTGCCCTAGGTCGTTTCGCACTCCAGGAAGCTACCTCTGAATCGCGAATCAAGAACCTCAATACATACGTTGCTCTCCTTGATGCCAAGTCAGCCTTCGATGTAGTAAACCACACAAGCCTTGCACGTAAACTCTATCTTGCTGGAATAGAGGGAGCCACTTGGACCCTCATCACAGACCTTCACAAAAATGCTACCACCACAGTGAAATGGCATGCTGAGTGCTCAGAGCAAATTCCGTTCAGGCAAGGTGTTAGGCAAGGGAGCATATTATCAACAGACCTGTACAAACTGCACATCAACAATCTGCTCAACTATCTAGATGCCACTGGTAGTGGTAGTGGTGCCTATATTGGGACTGTACACTCGGCAGCGCCGACCTGTACTGATGATGTCAGCCTAATCGCAAACAGTAAATATCAGCTACAGCACCTGATAGACACATCAAGCTATTACAGCACCTACGAGGTCTACGAACTGCAGCTAGCGAAATGTGCCATCCTATCAAACTGTAAACAGGAGAAGCCAGCATTTACTCTAAATGGAGAACTGGTATCAGCACCAGGCTGTGCTCCCCACCTGGGAATCCAAAGGAGTGATCATATTGCTAGTGCACGGCCCACCGTTGATGAAAACATAAATAAGGCAAGACGATCAGCTTACTCTCTCATGGGCACGGGACTCCACGGCATCAATGGGATAACACCAAATGCCGGTATGCACCAGATTGAGATATGTGTCCTTCCTGTACTACTCCACGGTTTGGACATTCTCATCCTTAACAAGACAGAAATTAATCTGCTAGACAAATTCTACCACAAACTACTACTTCAAATATTAGGCCTTCCAGACAGGACTGCGTACCCATCACCTTTTGCAAAAGTTAAGCACCACCCTATTTTACGCACATGCGAGGGTATATTCATGTGCTATGAAGAAAGCAATAGCATAAACATTTATGTACCCATCCATCTTAGTGCAAGAGGTAATAATGCAACTAGAGGAATGCTGATTATGATGGTGGGGAAACACTGTATGTTTTTGTTTGAACTTTAAAACGAGGCCTGAATATGGTTACGTTGACACAACTGACAACTATTGCCCTACAGTTGACACACGTGGCTAGATTGTCATTAATGGTGTCTGAAAACGAAGTTTAACATCTGTGCACGAGTTTGAGACTGTCATTATTAATACCGGGTATATCCACCTTGTGCCTGGATGACGGCCTGGACATGACGTCTCATGCTGGTCACCAACCGACTGATACGCCATTGTGGTATTCGTTGCCATTCAAGATGGAGTGCGTCTGTTAATTCCTGTAGGTTCTGCACAGGAGGATCCCTCCTTCTCACCATGTTTCCCAGAATGTCCCAGATATGCTCAATAGGGTTCATGTCAGGGCTCCTTGCTGGCCATGGTAGGGTTTCGATGGCATTCTGGCGGAGGTATTCATGCACAGCTCTAGCACGATGTGGTCGGGCGTTGTCATCCATGAATATAGGGTGGGTTCCAGGTGCATGATTTACAAAATGAGGGACCACAACTCTATCCAGTATGGAATCTTGATATCTTTGTCCATTTAGTGTTCCAGGTACAGTCAAGAGATCCAGCTTACAATCAAATGAGATGCACCCCCATATCTTAACGGAACCTCCACCAAATGGAACTTCTTCCATGATGTTACGTTGGTCGTACGCCGTGCGTCTGGACCTCCATACACGAGTTCGACCATCTGTGGCATGAAGCAGGAACTGACTTTCATCGGACCAGTGGACCCGTCTCCAGGATCTCATGTTCCAGTGTCTTCTTTCGTTGCACCACCTCAGACGCTCCTCTTTGTGGTGTGCAGTGAGGAGAGGACGTCTGGCAGGTCTCCTAGCTTTCATGCCAGCAGCATACAGTCTCCTTTTGACGGTAGACATTGACACTCTATTGCGCGTTTCCCATTGCTGGCTGAGCACTCTGCTGTTGGTGAATGGAGATCTCCTAACAAGGCGTACTAGGGCTCGATCATCACGGGCAGTAGTCTTCTTCGGTCTTCCAGATCTAGGCCTGTCCTTCACCTCGTTAGTTTGCCCATGTTTTGCAATCAAACGACTGATTACAGTATGGTTAATGTTCAGCTGTCTGCCAATCTCTCTGCATGACATACCAGTGGTATGCATGCCTATGATTTGCCATTTCACACGATCACTTAACCTTCGTCTTGCCATAGCGGTTCACAATCAAGAGCTAATTCTCTCTATACAAATAAACCACGGTCATGAACACAAAATTCCTAATCTTGTCGCCTAAATCTGTATGTAATGTTCTACACCTCAAACTGGACTTTTACATAACTGAACACGTGTGCTGTTTCCCGCCACGCACGGACATCAAGCGGCGTGAAGTCATGCATGCATGTGCATTTCGTACTTGGAATTGTGTCAGCTAACGCGGGGACAAAAAGTATGGCAGCCTAGTTGTACCATCATGTTTCTACGTTCTATTGTTTTTGCTGGTGCTTAACTTTTGCACAGGTGTATATATATATATACATATATACAGTGGTGAAATTGTCAAAAAGAGTCTTATCTTGGCATGCAAATGGACATTCGCCAAGAACACGGTTTTTGCCAGCTTCGTCGTGAAAAGGTTAAAAAAATTTGACAGACCAACCTACCAACTGACAGAGTGATATATTACTGACTCATCCATCCATTCATCCATCCACTCATTGATCCGTCTGTTCACCTATACATCTGTTAATCTCATTTCCGATAAAGCTGCCTAAATTGCAGCTATAAATGGTAGTGGCTCATTTGTTTTAAAGTCTTTTGGGACAGTTGGTGCGGTGCATAATGGATTAACTCCATTCAGTTTAATTGTTTTCAAAATGTATGGATAATGATGTTTGGGTTAATAATTCTGATCAAATTCAAGGATTGCATGAATTCTACTTACAAATTGAATAACCTCATTCACCGTCTTCTGTTGACATCTTTTAGAAACGGTAATGACGTAATCAGCGTGGCTTTGACCAACGCATGAGCGTGTGTGCCGATACACATGCATCTCTGTGTGTGTGTACATGATAATTACTCAACGCTCCATGCACAATAATTGTATGCCTACTCTGATCTTGATTAAAAGGCACTGTTCGATGGATGGATGCATGGATGGGTGAAAACCAGATTGAATCAAATGAATGATTAGACGTGGATGGATGGATGGATGGATGGTGGGTGGGTGGTTGGGTGGATGGATGGATGGATGGATGGATGGATGGGTGGGTGGGTGGGTGGGTGGGTGGGTGGGTGGGTGGGTTGATGGATGGACGGATGTGTGGATGAAATGCCAGATAGATGGGTAGGGTGGATGGATGGATGGACGAAGGGGAATGAAGATGATTTAGTGTAGTTGTAAATGTATGGACTACAAGTTGCGTACAGTATATTTGATGAATAATGAGTAATCTTCAGGGGGCATAGCTGAACCAGGAAACCATGCCGATGTATAAATGTGTTCGGGCAAACAACTTACTCAGGCACTGGGATGAGTTATATTCAGGCGGCATAATCCTACAATGTTAGGCTATGCCTCTCATGTAATTACAAATGAGTTTAGAAGCCAAACATCATTAATATCTGATTTCCATTCATGATCAAACAACTGAATGTTAATTGTCAGTTCGTTTTTCTTTAGAAATTGCTGACACTGATGTCCTATATAATATTCGACTTCCAGTTGAACAATCCATAACGTCTTACTTTCATATCGCTTCTCATCATTTAAATAAATTACGTTGGATAAGATAGCCGATAGTACAAATTTTTTTTTAACTGCCCGGGAAACTGTCACTATGGAGAATCTGTGTGTTTTGTGTAATCGGGAAGTTCGTCATCTTCAGCCATGGTGTGACGTGTGTTTCCTGTACTGAAAGGGTTAAATCCATTTCTAACTATGCCCACGTTTTGCTCATCTTTTGATGGTTTGTATACATTGTAACCTGATTTCTTAAAATTTCTAGGGATGTATGCAGGTAAGCTGTTGAATATTTTGAAATTGAATTGACTGGTTAGTATGGCTGCCTATGGTGGCAACAGAACCCAGTCAAATTAGTTTCCAAATATTCAATATACCGGCAATGTTTAATAAAAAGTTTAATAAAGACATACAATTGGTACAATTGACAGACTATTACATGTTCATCATTCATTGCACATTTTGATTGTGATGCCAGAGTACATGTGACACCATATATTTGAGTGACCGATCGGATCCATCCATTGTGATATTTATTAACTATTTAGTATATTGTATGTGAGGCATGCCAAATCTACTTTTAGGCATTCTGACGTGAATGCGCAGCCAAATACATATATTAACATTAACATGAATATCTGTGTCAAAGTCGTCACCACCACCACCACCACCACCACCACCACCACCAACACCACCACCACCATAACCCTCAATGAACACACTGTTAATTTCTGAAGCATACATTGACAGTTCATTGTCAAAAGACACAATATAGCTCATCACACTTGACAGGGAGAAAGTCGGTCTTAGACAATCTCTACAGATCAACCAATTAGGCGCTTGACAAGGAAGAATATTATCTACTCACTTCTACAAGTTATACATTAATGATATTCTCATTCACCTTGAGAAAAATAACCTAGGTCTTCCCATAGGAACAACATATGCTGGTTGTCCTATGTGTTCCGACGATATACTCTTGATGTCAAAAGATCCAGCAGATATACAAATAATGGCCAATGTTGCACATAATTATGCAAAGCAACACCAGTAGTAGGGCCGGAGTCAAAAAGAAATTAAGTTTTGAAAATACCAGGTGAGCTAAAAGTCCAGGTAAGCTAAAGATGGATGCTACATAATTGCATCAATGATATTTATATACATACAATTCAAAGTTGGAAAGCTAAGATGAGTAATAGTCATCCAAGTACGTGGCTGAGTCGACCATCTGTTATTTATAAATATGTGTCAATCATTGGGACGGTGGAAAGGCGAGCCAACCAGGTCATCTCTTCATATCTAATAAAGTGTACTAATGTTAAATGGATAGGATGCTGTTTATAGCATTACGTAACCAGCAGATGAGATTAATATGATGATGATAGAAATAGGAAGATTTAATTTAAATGATTCTATGGTTCTGAGTTGATGTGTATTTGAGAACGATTTAGTTAAAGGTTGTTGCTGATTAGCAGACAACTACTTTTATTATATTCAGCAGTTGTGGATAGTTGTAGTTTTGGAATTAATTAATGTTTAGTGGTTAGTGTTGGGATCATGAATTATGAGAATAAATTGAACGTGACTAACTGACACAGTTGATGATGTAAGCAAACTGGTATTTGATCGTGGGCTAGAACAACACCATCTGGTAATGAATCATCCAGCATGTGTGCCTAGCACCCTATAATTCTTGAGACTTCTCCATTAGTATAGAGTGGACAGGGCATGAACATTAGAGCATCTTATAGGAATTCATAACAGAATCGAAATTCATTGATAAACTATATGCCACTCATTTTGTGGTATGCAACAACACGGCATACCATAATGTTGTTAGTTAGCTGGCAGGTCACATCAAACCAGAACCGGTCCCCACTGCTTTGACTATGTAAGGTACAATCTTCTTGGAAGGATTGGGCAGAGTATGATTGGTCGGAATGAGGTCATAACCAATCGGGATCAATCAGAGTCTGCAGCAAAGAATTAAAATGAATAAGTTTTGTTCCATAGCAAGTGAGGGAGGACTCACTGATTGGTTGGAAGGACCAATTAGTTATCAGGTCAGAACTTCTGGGAAGAGATAAGTGGAAATTGATTGGTGACTTTCTTGTTTGACCAGTCAAAGTGTGCTTATCGGGTTCCTAGAAGAATCATAAGAACACATCCTGAGAGAAGTTGTGCATTTCTGGGAAATGACCAGAATGCTGGAAAGTCATAATCTGTTGATATAAAAGATGGTATTTCTCTCAGAACAAATCCGGTTCACCAGCTCATCCGCTCTTAGGATTGTAGGTTCCAAGCTATGGTGCTGCCTAATGAAGCTTGAGGTAGATTAGGATTAAGATAGGAATCAGAATTGTTAGTTTGATGTACAAGTCGATTGTACTAAGTATTCTCTGTAGATCTTGCTCGAAGCCATTCATTGTATTATAGTGTAAAATAAAGTTCTTAATCTTACGTTTATGTAAGATCCGAGTTTGTTAGTATTCAGGAATCTAACGCGAGCTGGGAGAAACACCCAGTCCTTACTAGGAATCCTAGATTGGTCAGATCAGGCCCAGCAGTCAGAATAAATATCATCTATTTACCATTGGTCAGACGAGGCGAGCGACTGCAGCTACTTCGCTTCATCTCATCACTGGCGACGTTGTCACAACAATACTTTAAGTTTCCTGTAGTGAGCGGGAGCGATCCATCATCATCGATTAGTGCTTAGTAAGTTCCAGTTCCTTTGAAGACACGCCCATGCCCGAAATCTTTAATATGTTAACCGCCTACGACGACGACGACGATGATGATGATGATGATGATGATGATGATGATGCTGATGATGATGATGATGATGATGTGTATTCCTCCGCTGTCCGGAGAACCGCTGAAACAGCATAATTGTTTCTTCTATGGTCGGCACATGTTCGATGATATTGCTCCTATAGGTCTATGACACACATATATATATCGGGACTGCACTGTAAGGATTACTTCTGTATTGAAAATATTGTAATGTCTTCGTGGCCTACATGAAATTCTGAACAACGAAGTACCAGACTTCTACTATAATGATGAGGTCATGCTCCAGCTTATTTCGACTGTAGACATACCACACTCCCACACACACTCTTAAACACGCTGAGCTCTCTGAAGTGGCTGAACATGGGTACAACTCGACAAGTGAAACTAACACAGTAAATGATAGGACAACGCACTAAACTACTCAATAAATAACCTTCATTAAAGACAATGCAACGTTTTATAGTCACAGTATAGTTCTCATTCAACATGTTATTTCTCAACTACCTGGAGTGTTTTCCTGGGTGCCTCTGACAAATAGGGAACTTCCAACACAAGGACAAGGCAAGAGAACTATGCCTTAACCTACATAACAAACGCTCAGTCTACTCCGACTTAACCTTGATAGAAATCGTTCGTGAAACCAAATGATGTCACGATTAATTGTAAATAATGTATAAAAAACTATATAGTGAAATCAGATAGGAATATACTCCAGTATTGGGAAGTTGTACTATTTTTGTGATCGATGATTGGTTTTATATACTAACCAACGATCAAATAATGATTGATGATAACAGATTCCCATTTTGAATGCAGTAATTATAGTATGTTCAAGGATAATAACCTCTTTCAAATTAAGTCACAGGTATGACAGATTCTTAATAATTTAAGAAATAATTTGTTGAGTATTTTGAAACTGATTTGAATGGAAGTTGTTGCAACAACGGCTTCCAGTGGGGTAAGTTAAAAAATATTCAACATGTTATTGGTATGGTTGCTTTGAAATTAACATGTCTATTACTAGCCAAACTTCTCCTACTTTGGAGTTTGTATGTGTGTTAGAATCGATCTGTACCCATGATGCAATCTGCAGGTATACTAGGAACCCTGAATTAACAGAACCCCAACCATGGTAGCAGGTCTCAATCAAGCTAGTATCACTGTTTTTCTTTTTTCTGTGTCTTCCTAAAAACTTAACAATATTCTACATGACTGCATTCCAATCGCTAGTTTATGCCTGACGTGTTGATGCCACCAAATACTTTTAATAATTCACCCATTATTCTTATTTATTGCTATTTGACACTTGACCCATTTCATCCCGTGTATCCACCGGTTAGATGGGGCTACATATAATTAAATCATGATAATTATTACCCAATATTACAGCCAAATAGAGAAATCTATTCAGTCCTCCAAATGACCACAATAACCTCCCTCTCTTCAGTAGTTCCATTGCCTTATTTCCTCCCTGTCCATATTCCCACTAATCTGACCCATGCCCGCTAAATTCCCTTGCTCATCGTGTAGGAAACCGGTTAAGAATAATCAGAGAGCACTACTATGTGATTTATGTAGCACATGAATTCATATAAGTTGCTCCAAACTAACAACATTTGACTATCGCAACCTCGAAGCTGACAACACCTGCTGGTGGTGTACCAACTGCAACAAGTCACTCTTCCCTTACAATCATTACAATGACAATACAGACTTCACACTGGCAGTTCTAAATCCAAACTATGACCCTACTACCACTGAGGCTACTGATGACAAAAAACCCACTCTAAACCCATTCGAATTAATCCTATCCCACTTTAACCATGCTGACACTAGAATTGATCTAAATATATCTGCACCAACCTGTGAATACATCCTCCCAAAAACAGTCTGCTGTGTGAATATGTATCATGGGCGTGAGCTGCTGTGTCCTGCCTACGCATGTGATGATTTCATACAATCATGACAATTGTCTATATATGTACATTAAGACTCTCAGCCTTCCTCTTCAGTCACATCAATCTCTGTGCCATCTGTTCTGGTCAGTTTTTGTGTACAGTCATAGACCGCCTCTTGACATTGCCATAGCTTGACTAGTCGTTTTTCAAATGATATGTCTTGGTGCTGAAATGATATATTCTGTCAGGCTATACCAGAGGTTACAAACTCTCAAGGAAAAGAAATTCTTCCTACGGTTTGTTTCTCACCTCTTTTCGTAGACAAGACAGAACGTACATAAACAATTAAAAATTCAGACATTACATTTACTACTTCCTTATTAGCCCTTTGACCCTTGATCCATATAAACAGTTTAAATTTCAAAAAGGAAACAGAAGTTATACAGCCATTGTGAAACATCTCATATATGTATATACTATATGTATATAGCTTGTATACATTAAATGATACTGAATATATCTATAGCCAGCTTCATGTAAATACAAAAACAGAAGAGGGCATTATTCTAAAAATTTTAAAGTCTGACCTAACCGGAAATTTCAGATCAACAAGTTTATTCGTGCATAGGAGCTGAGCATGGATGTTTTACAAAACCTGCCCTCAGAAACTTTACCTAGATTACCTAGATTGTCTAATTTATATATACCTGCATATATGTGTATAAGGTGTCCGCCATAACAATAGGCAATGCCTTCGGCGGACAACCTGGTATGACTCATGAAGAAGAAGAAATCTCCCGGGCCAGATGGCATTACGAATGAAATGATCCAACACCTTGGTAATGCATTTCTTCGCAAGTTGCTAGACATCTTTAATCTCAGTTGGACCAATGGAGAGGTTCCTCAGTGCTGGAAGGAAGCCAGAATGACTCCTATTCTGAAAAAAGGGAAGAACAAGACGAAAGTGCTGAGCTACCCATCCTATCAGTCTCACAAGCTGCATATGTAAGACCATGGAGCGCATCATCAACCAGCGGTTGCAGTGGTACCTTGAGTCGGAGAACATTATAGTTTCAGAGCATGCCGGCTTCAGAAGATACAAAAGCACAGAAGATCAAACAACACATCTTGCACAGGTCATAGAGGACACTTTTCAAGCTAAGAAGGTGATGCTGGCTGACTTTATCGATCTGCAGAAGGCATTTTACAGGGTGTGGAAGGATGGCCTCCTCGTGAAGCTCCAGCGCACAGGCATCGGTGGGAACATGTTCTGATGGACCAAGTCATACCTACACAATTGCGGAGCTATGGTGCTGGTGGATGGGCAATCTGGACATAATGTATTGCTGAGACAAGGGGTGCCACAAGGCGGAGTATTATCACCAACTCTGTTCATACTCTTCATCAATGACATTGTAGCAGAGCTGCCCAGTGGGATCCAAGCAGCCCCCTATGCAGATGACCTCGTACTCTGGAGCACCGAGGAGTACACAACGACTGCCACGTACAGAATGCAGCTCGCCTTGGACAGAATTACAGCTTGGGCCAATCGCTGGTGTATTACCATCAACAAAGAAAAATCGTCAGCCATGCTATTCTCACTGTCCACCAAAACCAAGGTTGGCAATCTGACACTGGGCGGTACTCCACTCGAGTACGAGGAGCAGCAGACATACCTGGGAATCACATATGACAGAAGATTAACATGGAAGGAGCACATCCAGAATGCAGAGGCAAAGGCCAGAAGAAAGCTAAACATCATGAGAAAGCTGACAGGAACAAAGTGGGTGCCAATGAAAGGATCCTCAAGTCTACCGTGGAGGTAACTACCGAGGTAGTTTGCCCAGAGCAACCCCGGTTGCAGAGAGTCATCATCGCGTTACATTACCAGTAACCAAAGAATGGGGATGGGATCCAAGAGAACAGCTGACCCAACTATGCCACCCATAGAAATACTGGTAGCACACCAGCTTCGACCTGAAACCATCGCCGCTATGCAAACGATGGGCATAGCGATGGCGGGGGCCATTATAGAAAGCAGCAACCATCGGGAAGCCGAGCAGGTGTACCGGAGGGAGATCCAGGACACGAGGACCATCTACCTAGGTGCTGTACGACCCCACCTTGAGTATGGATCCAGCTCATGGATGACAGCAGCTGAATCTCATCAACAGAACCTTGACAGAGTACAAAACCAGGCACTGCGCATCATCACTGCTGGAATGAGATCAACACCAATAGAAAAAATGGAGCAGACAGCAGGCATCCCCCCACTTAGCAAAGGAAGGGAATGCAAAGCACTGATCCAAGCTGCAAAGTTCAAATCGCTCAACAACCACCCGATGAAGATCAGACAAGCACAGCTGTCATCAGGAAGACCTAAAAGATCAAGTTTTGTGAAAGAGACAAAAGCACTTCAAAGGAAACACCAAGAAATGTTGCCAGCACAAATAGAAGACCCAAACCACACCCTTGATCCTCCACCATGGGAAAACAAACTAGAGAGCATAGCTATTCGCACCACAGTACCTCATCTCACAACCAAAGATGAACACAGTGATGTGAGCAAGAAGGCCCTGACCCTAGCCATGCTGGAAGAAATGTACCCTCAGGAGACATGGATAAGGATCTACACAGATGGATCAGCCAAAGATGCAATTAGGAGCGGAGGTGCCGGACTGCACATACAGTATCCAGACGGACAACATGAGTCAGCTGCAATACCGACAGGCAAACACTGCACAAACTACAGAGCTGAAGTCGAAGCACTGGTTCATGCAGCTAATACCATCAGCAGAACAGCAGACCCTATTGCACAGATTGTCTTTTTATCTGATGCCCGCTCCGTCCTTGAGGCTATCACCAAAGGTAAGCTGCCACAACTTGAAGAAGCACTACAAACCATCAAATGCTTTTGGATAACACTGCAGTGGATCCCCTCACACTGTGGAGTCCAAGGAAATGAGGAAGCAGACAAGATAGCAAAGGTAGGTGCAGAAGAGAATCAGACAGAAAACATGCTTACCCATACAGAGATGAAGACTATCATCAGGTCACTCTATAGAACACCTCAATCAGAAGATGCCTACCATCATCTCTCGAGGCCAGGGCAAGTGACCATTTTTCGTCTCAGAACTGGACACAACAGACTAAACAAACACATGTACAGGCTGTTCCACCTTACGACATCGCCCGCTTGTCCTTGTGGAGAAGCAGAACAGACCACAGAGCACATACTTCAATGTTGCAGTACGTATCAGCTGCTGAGAGAAGAGATCTGGCCTTTGTCAACCCGTTTTCTTGAAAAGCTGTATGGGCCTGTGGAAGAACTGCAGGCAACCACAGATTTCATCTTGAGAACGGCTCTCCAAGTGGGATACCAGCGATCGAAAAGAAGAAGAAGAAGAAGAAGAAGAAGAAGAAGATATGTTTATCTTGGAATTATTGAATAAATAATGTTGAATCTTGAATCTTGAAAAAATCCATATTTGGAGGGTCGCCCCCAGGGTAACTCTGAGTGGCGGAATTTACATAACAAGAACAAAAAACAAGAAGAGGAATAATTTTTAAATGCAAGGAAATTTTATAGCCATAGATTCATATTTTAATTTAAAAAATAATGAACTTAAGTATATATTAACATGAAACAGCTTATACTAACTATACATAGCCGAATTGAATTGAAAAAATAACGTATCAGGTCGAATATCCAGTTTTCGTTTTTGAACATTCCAATTAACCGTTCCATTTTTTGCTATTCCCCGCCCGTCTCTAGCTAAGCTCCACCCACACCTCGCTCGTGATGGAATCGAGCGATCCCTGAACTCCCTGACTCAATTTCCAGAAAAATATGGCAATATCGTCATTCTCTCCCCCTACGAAAACTGGTGACTTCGGTTTTACTACCTTATTTAACTTCACAGCTTTTTTTGTTTAACAGAAAAAGCTGCAAAATTAAATAACTTTACTTATTCCAATCGCTATATAGAAAGAGAACATCGCATTTAAATATTTTAAGCAATAATTCAAGTGAAACCCTGAAACCGGAAGTCCATTGAAATCCAATGTAGGGGGAGAGAAAGACGATATAGCCTTAAATATTTTGAAACTAATTTGACTAGACGCTGTTGCTGCCGTACGCCCAGTCAAATTAGTTTCAAAATATTCAACAGAATACTTATTACATAGTAAAGCCATATGATTCGTACATCTTAATTATGCGTTCGTGAATACTTATCTAAGTCATTCATGAACTCACATGAACTGACATGAATCCTCTTCTGACAGAAGGCATCAAATGGCCTCTGGTGTCAGTTCTGGGCTGCATATACTGGATGGCTGATTCAGTTGTAGTTTGTCACCACATTCATGGTTTGTTAGCATTTCTTTAAAGAAAGTGGGATGAAAAATTGAATCATGATGTCATAATGATGTCATATCTGTATCGGTAACTCCAGCCTTGATGCGGTACCGCTACTCCAGCAGGGTAAGAAGTGACGAATAAAGTTTGTATTTCAATGTCTATTTTAAATATATATGAATATTAACTGTACAGTTCATGAAATCCGAAATTAGTCCAGCCTACACACAGCGCTATACACGTTGTAATGATGGTGACGAATCCATCGAGGAAGACTAACCTGTAACGATATGTAATATATATATAACCATATATACCGGTATATATGGACTTTATGAAGATGTTTGATACCATCCCACACTGGCGACTCATAAGCAAGCTGAGAAAATATTGTCTAAGCGAACGTATAATACTATGGGTTTCTTTCAAACAGAAAGCAATGCGTCGTGGTCAACGGACAGGTTTCAGAAAACCACCCAGTAACAAGTGGAATCCCACAAGGCAGTGTGTTAGGGCCTATTCTGTTTGTGATATACATTAATGATCTCCCTGACACTGTAAGATCTACATGTTACCTCTTCGCAGATGATACAAAAATCTACAATCAAATCAGATGCAAGGAAGATGAAAAAGAGGTGCAAGAGGATCTGGACTCCCTCCAGGAGTGGTCAAACACATGGCTATTGAGATTCCACCCAAACATGTGTAAAGTATTGATGGTAGAGCGCAAAGGTGGTATTAGTGAGAAGATAATTGCATGGATAAGAAGTTTTCTGACAGGGCAAACGTAAAAGTTGGTGGTAAAAGGGATTGATTCAAGAAGCAGAGATGTTACTAGTGGAATTCCTCAGGGTAGTGTGCTAGGGCCAATACTATTTATCATCTATATAAATGACTTACCAGATATGGTGAATTCGACAGCTTATCTGTTTGCAGATGACACAAAGCTTTACAGAGAGATAAATAGCACAAATGATGAGGAAGAGCTGCAGAAGGACCTTGACATGGTGCAGGAATGGTCAGATATTTGTCTACTGCGATTCCACCCTAATAAGTGTAAACTCATGACCATGTGCCTCTTCTTTGATTGTAGTGGAATGGTTTACCGGAAGTAAGGTGAGGATAAAGGCAAGAAATAACACCTAGATACAACCAAGCCAATGAGAAGGTGATACTGGAAGAAGTAAACGAAGAGAAGGATATAGGTGTGGTGGTGGACCAATGTCTTATATTCAGGCACCACATACAAGCACAAGTTAACAAGGCAAATGGTATTATGGGTCTGATTCGAAGAAGTTTCACGTATATAATTTAGATGAGGATATGTTTGTGTACCTATTCAAGGCACTAGTGAGGCCCCATCTCGAGTATGCATTTAGTGTCTAGAGCCCACATTAGAAAAAAGATGTTATGGCATTGGAAAGTGTACAACGAAGGGCAACCAAACAAGTACCATCTCTAAGACTGAGAAAGCTGGGGGTACCAACACTTAAATATAGAAGATTGAGAGCTGATGCCATTGAAATGTTTAAGATATTGAAAGGGATATAAGACAGTGAAGTCACTGCAGATATGCTGGAGTTGGCAACCTTTACACCAACCAGGGGTCACAACTTAAAGCTAGAAAAGAAGAGGCACAGACTAGATCTAAGAAAAAATGCATTTACAAACAGAGTGGTGGAAATGTGGAATGGTTTACCGGAAGAACTAATAAATTCTGAAACAGTGTTGACATTCAGTGTTTCCCACAACATCTGATTTTTGCGGGTCCCAAGGACCCCACACTCAGATTTGGGGGTCCCTCTGTAAAATCGGGGTCCTCATCTGAAATATGGGGGTCCCATGTTTTTTTCTTAAAATAAACACAACACATTGATCTAATTATAAAGTACTTTATTAAACATGTTGAAAGCACTAGTTATGACATTGTGTAGATACTGTCAATGTATATAAAGAGAATATTAACTATGCAGTGGTAAATTTTCAAAAATATGTGTTCTGTGATCTACAATGGTGGCTAAAATTGATCTATTGAAATGGCCCTTGCATATTTAACTAATAACATTTGAACTGCATGTCAATACACAATAACTTAAAGCACTGTACTTGTTTGTTGTCTGATAAACCAACCAACCTACATTGACACCCTTATATGATTAACATTTCCAAAGACCACTACATTAGTAATTAGCAAAGACCACTGCATTAGTTTTTCTATTAAACCCTGACTTGACTTTGGACGAATTGAAAAATTACGAGTGTCTGGGGCGAGTTTGCTCAAGGACGACTTGACCTTCTCTTCGATGTAATGCACGCATATTTTTTATAGTGTAACTGGAATAACTAAATATAGTGGAATACATAGGCTAAAATCAGACAAAACAATAATTTATCAAAAATAATCTGTATAAATCAGATTAAACTGCGTAATTAGTGAAAATATATCAGCCAATAACCGGATATCTCTAATTCATAGGGAGGAACTATGTAACGCGATTGCTGATTGGTTGAAGCATAGATAATGCATTAGCGTGTATCCAATAAGGACGCTTGTATCTGGGAGCTTTGAACTATACGCTGTTTGGAAAAAATCAATATTTTAACATATGCCTACCTGGAGATCGACGATATCGTTGAACATCGCTGCTGGGATGAGCTTTTTAGTTGAGAAATTGGGAACACCCAATTGTTAAACATTATAAACACTAATCCATCAGTCAATCAATCAGCCACTATTGCTAAATTAAAGACAGCGTATAGCGCGTATTGACACCGTTATTCAAACAGCAATACAAAGACACCGCCGCTAATCCATCAAATGGCCATTCAAATGTAAAAGATATCACAATATCTTCCATATATTCCTTCATCCATTTAGATATTTTGATAAGTAAATAGAAAAAAAATATTTTGCCTGTAAGTCGTTGTTGCTTTAGGCAAGTAGGCATGCGCAAAATATTCAGCATATTAGTGATAACAACTTTGTGATCTGTCCAATGTTCTGAGCTGTGAAAGGTTAAGATGCCCAGACACGTTTGTATACGCTTGATCAGTTGTATTGGATTTCTCAAGATTGAGTTCCTCTAGAGGGAAATTCCGCTGTTACCCAATCAAATACGTCACACTGACGTTTAGCACAACAGACAGAAACATGGCAGGTATTTTTGCAATTTGTAGGCCAAACAAGGCGACTGACATCGGACTTGTAAACTCATTATTTATAAAAATTAGATCAAATGGAATACTAAGGATGAGCTGGGGATTGTGTTTACAATTAATTTTGGCGGTTGAATCTGATTTATGGGCATTAACAACTTTGAGTTGTGCAAGAAAACATACAACAAATATTTTTGGAGATATGGATGCTAGAACAGCAAGGGGGTCCACCACATTTGATGCAATTGTCATTTTGTAGCATTTTCTGCAAATTCTTAATCTGACATCCGATTCCAATAAAACTTTCAGTGCTTGGTCACATGTAAGTACCCTCTTGAAATATGCAGGGCATAATAATTTTTGTGCTTGTGTTGGTAACCTAGGTAACATTAAAAATTAAAATTTATTCAATCACAAATCCCCACATTCTCAGAATTCAGAGACGTTTCTGAATTCAGAAACTCTGTTATGATGGTTTCCGACTTCAGATATGAGGTGTCTGAATTTGGATACCACAGATGTTTTTAACAATTTATTGATCAATCGACCTAAGATATGCTCAGCATGTGTTAGATTCATAACCTTTATGATAACCACTGAAAAAGAAATATGCGAAAAAATTCCTTTGTTGAATTAGTTTTATCATGGTATTCCATATTCTTGTGGTAGTTACAACAATTGATATCACCATAAAATAAATTAAGCTTCCTTGATTGAAATGTTATTTGGATTTGAAAGTCAGACTTATTTACCAAATTGTTCACATAATATAATTCGGTTTTGTGCAGATGAAAGGTTGTATATCAGCTCAGGAAAGCACCGTATTAGGTGGTTGTATTTCAGAGGAGATATACCATATTCTCATGGTAAATAAAGAATAGTATCTACGGTGGCCGAGTATAGTCAAAAGCCAGAGAAAATATCAAGAATGCTTTCCAGGTTAACAAGTGTTCAACTTAACACTATTAATTATTTTTAAATCGGTCAAAATCTTGATTCTCTCATACCATATGCAAGAGGAAATGCCGTAGTTTGTTTGTATGATGCATGATTGGGAAAGCCCTAAAATTATTACATGATAATGTGTTATTACATAGCGACATTCTGAGCTTGTTATAAAATGGCGACCCTTATTTTTTCCATACACTTTAATCGTCCAACAGCAAGGCAGAGTCAGTGATCACGGGACTTGATGATGTCAACGACGTAAACAAATTAGCAGATGATGTCTTTCAGTTGGCTAGAAGTTTTATATATTAGATTTTTGTGAGTTAGTGATGCGTTTTGGAACTAGGGTTCATGCACGTATATTATAATATATAGAGACCTTTAAAACTTTATACACATCAATGGTTAGGCTGAATCTTGAATATGTCAATCAGGTTTGGAACCCACACTACAAAAAACATTCTGATCTATCGGAAAATGTACACCGCTGCGTGTCTAAAACTGTTCCAGGTTTGTCTCATCGTAGCTATGAGGATAGACTAATGACACTAGTTAAAATTACAGCATTAGCATATCGTAGAAAGGTGGGGGTGGTGGGAATTATTGAAATATATAAAATTCTAACAAATAAGTATGATCTGGATGTGTGTGATTTATTCCAATTAAGAGACACTTTCATAGCTAGGGGACTTATGGAACAGCCTCCCAGACAAAATAGTAGCTGCAGAAACTATTCTTTCATTCGAATGTATATTGGACAAATTGTGGGTGAACCAACCCCTGTATTACTACATGTACTACCAAGTACCAAGCCATAGATATAAACCAAAAACTATATCCCACAACCATAAATTAACCACGCTTATGTACATAACAAACTATATTGTCTACCTACAGGCTAAATGGCCTATCAAGGTAATACATGGTAAGTATAAAGAATGATTGCTCCAGTTGTTGTGTTCGACAAGGATGTACGCTGATGCAACAGGTGTTTCTTGCTTCAAACTTCTATACAATGTTACAAGGGATTTTACAGGAGGGATGGCTGGAATCAGACCTGCAGTTCATTTTTACATGTAGGTCAAACACGCATGTTTTTGGCAGGATTGAAGGGATAGGATACCTTGGTCGTCCAACATTTTTCATGATTTTTGTGACACAACCGGGTGTACAAGCCCTGTAGTCATGGGTAATGAATGGGGCAGCCCGGTGTTGGATTCTCTTAAGATGCTCAATGTCTGCCTTGATATATGGATCCCACACCTTTGCAGAGTATTCCATGATTGGGCGGACAAGTACAAGGTGTGCATTTCATCTGCATGGCATTGGACAGTTTTTTAAGGTTATGGTGTAGGAAGGCTAAGGGTTTGCTTTCTTACAGACATGGGTAATATGATTTTGCCATTTCAAGTCTTCTGAGAATTGAACACCAACATAGGGATTTTGTTGAACCTGTTTTAAAATGGTGTTGTTTAGACAATATGAATAGTCAAATTTGGAGTTGAAAGTGAGGATGTAGCATTTTTTTATGTTGAAATGCATGCCCCACTTTGCGGGCCATTCTTCGAGTTAGGTCATGTTGGAGGGTGACATAGGAAACAGTCATTGGCGAAGAGATGTACCTGTGACTTGACACAATCATGCAGGTCATTTATGTGGCAGAGGAAGAGTAGTGGACCCACGACTCTACCTTGTGGGACTCCAGAGGCGACTGGCACCTCCGACGAGCTGACCCCCTCAAGCACCGCTTTTATTGAATGCTTGGTGAGAAAATTAGTAAGCCATAAGAGGAGTGGGCCTCTAATCCCATAAAGATCTAGTTTGTGGAGAAAGCTTTTGGGGACACGCTAGCAAACGCCTTGGAGAAGTCAAGAATTGCTATATTGACTTGGTTTCCTATGTCAAAGGACAGGAGATCCATGTACATGTAAGAAAACATGTTTGCAAGGATTTTACATGGTTCTGAAGTTAAGGATATGGGACGGTAATTTTCTGCCAAGTGTTTATCCCTATTTTTGAAGACAGCAGAGATGTTAGCTGTCAGATGCAAGCTGTCCACTATCCAATGACTTTAAATATAGTGCTTTATGTCACTGGATGTGTTTTCAGTATGAATTGCCGTCTTTGTTCGATCTTCAAAAGAGCCAGCCCTCTAAGCATGTCTGGAGGAAACTACTGCATCAAAATGTGAATAATTATTGGCGTGATCTTATGGTGAAGGAAGCATAAACAAAAGTGTCATTACATTAACCTGGTTGTCTGCGTCATCAGAGCTTCCCATCCTGTGTGGAATATTCAGAATATGGATGTATGGACGGTAATCAAGTCAACAGTCATGGCCAAATTTCTCACGCAAAGATACACTGTAGTATGGGAGCTCCATGTGTAGCAGTTCATAGAATTTACTTCATGTCCACTATGCAAATCCACGGCGGAAACAGCACATCAATCTGACGTAAAGCATAGACAGCCAGAGGGCTTAGTAAAACTCATTCTGGATATCACACATGTGTTGTCTACAGACAACCTACTATTCATTCTTTTAAAAGAAACTACTCGGGACCTATGCTTCAAGCTTCACCACCTGCGGTCCTACTTGCCTACCAGAGAGTCCCAATACAACCAGATGAGCTTGAAAAGGCATGCTACAACACGAACAACATTGACCTTTCCATTTATAGCTATGCCCTGCCCATCTCTAGCTAAGCTCCGCCCACACCTCGCTCATGTTGGGATCGATCGATCTATGAACTCCCTGACTATCAATTTCCAGAAAACTATACAGGTAAGCTATTGAATATTTTAGAACTACTTTGACTGGATGCTGTTGCTGCCTATGGCAGCAACAGCGTCCAGTCAAATTAGTTTAAAAAAATTCAACAGCATGTTAATAAATAGTAGAGACATACAACTCGTACAACTATTATAAGTTAAAGACGGGCCAAATAGAATCATTTATGATGTATTGATTATGATGTCATCCTACATGTACACGCCGCTTAGCTGATTATGACATCATACTCTGGAAGGGTGAATTAACAAGAATCTTCTACATATTTTGTACATCAGTCAAGATTTTGTCTGATGGTTTGCTTAGACCCAGAGAGGCGGTAGAGAGCTACAAACAGAACACAACTTCATCATTCAAGGTTCAAGGTTACATGTATTTATTTTCATATATATATATATATATATATATATGGTGTTTGTACAAGGAGATCACAATAGGGAGTCCACCAACAGCATAGCCTATGTGGTGGTGGACCCCTTACATAAAACAAAGTGAACATCAAAGAATATCAGAATCATTTAATGGCCCAAACTGCATCTGCAGTGGTCTTTAAGAATATCCATTTGCAAGCCAAGATGAGGATATTTTTGAAAACTTACCACTGAAATGCCTGACAAAATGCACAGTCGCTACGCAAACATTTAGATTATCTTTATCAATCTTGACTATTAACAATTTAATGGTCAAAATTGTTTTTAAAAATTAAAATATTTACTCATTGGATGCCCATTTGCAGGCCAAGAGAGGACTATTTTTGTATATTTACCACTGAAATGACTGGCTAGTTTATCGAGCTGGAATCATTCCGGTGGTACATGTAAATTTTCAAAAATAGTCTTCTTGGTCTCCAAATGGACATTTCTCAAGACCACTGTAGAGGCCTGTTTTGGCCGGCCTGACCATTAAGGTGGTAAGCACATACCTATCAACTTGAAGGTTTTTCGTGTGTTTAAAAGGTCAACCAAAAAACAAAATGGTGGTCTGCTAATTAAATCAACTAAAGATCTACATGTATCGACTTGTTTTCCATGTATAAACATGGTTGCCCGATGTTATAATCATGGCTTCCTTTATATACTTTCAGCACAGAGCATGGACTAGGCAAGGCCACCGCGAATTATAAAACAAACATGGCTCAAATGCCGATATTCTGTCATGCTCTTTATTGGAGCGAATGAATGATTGTTTAACAATTAATCGTGTGTGAACAAATTTGAACTGTAAATGGAAATGGCTGATGATATTGATGATTTGCTTGATGAAGTGGAGTCCAAATTCTGCTCAACGAGTCAACCGGAAAGCTGTATACAAACAAAGCAAGTTTATGCAGGTTCCACCAAGAAACAAATAGAAAGTCCTACTAGGAATTTGGATAAGATCCAGAAAAGGTAAATGTGCAAAGTACAGTACTACTTTGAATGATTTCAGAATAGATTTTACCACTTATAGATCTATATCAAACCTGTGTTACCTGACCAATAGTTTAATGGCTGTCACAAAACCCTTTTCCTAAATTACATTTTACTAGAATTATCCTATTGACCTGAGATTTGAAGATAAAATCTAACTATAATCTGCATTTTAAAGATGCAACTTACCGGCACAGATCTTTAAACAAAAATACATTACCTAAGTAATATTTGCAAATGGTGGTGGGTTTTCTGAACATTGAGAAATGTGCGGATCATTTTCTGCAATGAGATAACTCAAATTATATCAGGCATATCAATACAGCATTCTAATTTTGATTAAGCTTCAGGATTCATACATGAACATATCTTGTGGTGTTGTGACCTACATGTAAGAACATGGGCATGCCTTGTGGTGCTGTGACCTACATGTAAGAACATGGGCATGCCTTGTGGTGCTGTGACCTACATGTAAGAACATGGGCATGCCTTGTGGTGCTGTGACCTACATGTAAGAACATGAGCATGTCTTGTGGTTCTGTGACCTACATGTAAGAACATGAGCATGCCTTGTGGTGCTGTGACCTACATGTAAGAACATGAGCATGCCTTGTGGTGCTGTGACCTACATGTAAGAACATGAGCATGCCTTGTGGTGCTGTGACCTACATGTAAGAACATGACCATGCCTTGTGGTGCTGTGACCTACATGTAAGAACATGAGCATGCCTTGTGGTGCTGTGACCTACATGTAAGAACATGACCATGCCTTGTGGTGCTGTGACTTACATGTAAGAACATGACTTGCCTTGTGGTGCTGTGACTTACATGTGAAAATATGACTTGGCTTGTGGTGCTGTGGCTTACATGTAAAAACATGACTTGCCTCGTGGTGCTGTGACCTACATGTAAAAACATTTAATATAGTCGTGTGTAAGTTGTTCTATGCCAGCATGCGCCCTGGCACTGTGACATATTCTGCACGAGCATGCGTCCTGGCACTGTGACATATTCTGCACGAGCATGCGTCATGGCACTGTGACATATTCTGCACGAGCATGCGTCATGGCACTGACATGCTCTGCATGAGCATGCGTCATGGCACTGTGACGTGCTCTGCGTGAGCATGTGTCATGGCACTGTGAAGTATTCTGCGTGAGCATGCGTCATGACACTGTGATGTGCCCTGCATGAGCATGCATCATGGCACTGTGATGTGTTCTGCGTGAGCATGTGATGTGCTCTGCGTGAGCATGCGACATGGCACTGTGATGTGCTCTGCGTGAGCATGCGACATGGCACTGTGATGTGCTCTGCGTGAGCATGCAACATGGCACTGTGACGGGCTCTGCGTGAGCATGCATCATGGTACTGTGATGTGCTCTGCGTGAGCATGCGACATGGCACTGTGATGTGCTCTGAGTGAGCATGCGTCATGGCACTGTGACGGGCTCTGCGTGAGCATGCATCATGGTACTGTGATGTGCTCTGCGTGAGCATGCGTCATGGCACTGTGACAGGCTCTGCGTGAGCATGCATCATGGTACTGTGATGTGCTCTGCGTGAGCATGCGACATGGCACTGTGATGTGCTCTGCGTGAGCATGCGTCATGGCACTGTGACGGGCTCTGCGTGAGCATGCATCATGGTACTGTGATGTGCTCTGCGTGAGCATGCGTCATGGCACTGTGATGTGCTCTGCGTGAGCATGCGTCATGGCACTGTGATGTGCTCTGCGTGAGCATGCGACATGGCACTGTGATGTGCTCTGCGTGAGCATGCGACATGGCACTGTGATGTGCTCTGCGTGAGCATGCGTCATGGCACTGTGATGTGCTCTGCGTGAGCATGCGACATGGCACTGTGATGTGCTCTGCGTGAGCATGCGACATGGCACTGTGATGTGCTCTGTGTGAGCATGCGACATGGCACTGTGATGTGCTCTGCGTGAGCATGCGTCATGGCACTGTGATGTGCTCTGCGTGAGCATGCGACATGGCACTGTGACAGGCTGCGTGAGCATGCGTCATGGCACTGTGATGTGCTCTGCGTGAGCATGCGTCATGGCACTGTAATGTGCTCTGCGTGAGCATGCATCATGGCACTGTGACATATTCTGCGTGAGCATGCGTCATGGCACTGTGACGTGCTCTGCGTGAGCATGCGTCATGGCACTGTGACATGCTCTGCATGAGCATGAATCATGGCACTGTGATGTGCTCTGCGTGAGCATGCATCATGGTACTGTGATGTGCTCTGCGTGAGCATGCGACATGGCACTGTGATGTGCTCTGCGTGAGCATGCGACATGGCACTGTGAGAGCATGCGTCATGGCACTGTGATGTGCTCTGCGTGAGCATGCGTCATGGCACTGTGATGTGCTCTGCGTGAGCATGCGACATGGCACTGTGACAGGCTCTGCGTGAGCATGCGTCATGGCACTGTGATGTGCTCTGTGTGAGCATGCATCATGGCACTGTGATGTGCTCTGCGTGAGCATGCATCATGGCACTGTGACATATTCTGCGTGAGCATGCGTCATGGCACTGTGACATGCTCTGCGTGAGCATGCGTCATGGCACTGTGACGTGCTCTGCGTGAGTATGCATCATGGCACTGTGACATCACATTCCTAGCTTCCATTACCAGGCTGAATCCTGAAGACTGTTAATGGTATGCCTGATCTTTTTTTAGTTGTTTCGCTTCAGAAAATGATCCATTCTTTCTCAGTGGCCAGCAACAATTTCTTAAATATGGGAAGTGGCTGTTTACCATGTTTCAAAATATCTAACTTGGTACAGTATTGATCAATAAAGCAAAGATTCGGGAGATATTTTGATATTTTCTTCATGTTGCCAAGTTTCATGTCAATAGGATAATTGTGGGAAAATTGCACACCCAAATGTAGTGGACAAGGGTCTTAAGATTGACAGTAGTCTGTCAATAATGCCAATAATCGTTCATATATTGAAGAACAAGTCTTATGTATGATATCAATATGTAATTAGCTGTCAAAGCTGATTGCAAATACTGTACATAAAGCTTCCAGTGTGATACATGTAGCGGTTTAAAATTTTTTGCAGGGTATACATATACATGTATAGTAATGGCCTTGTTCGTTTCCGTCCCTGATTTTTTTCTCCGGACCATATTTTCAAGGGTTTTTCACATGTAGTCATCAAACTTGGTATATGGATACATCATGGCTTAAAGGTGTGCCATGTAAACATGTATGAAAGGTACATGTAGATCATTGTGACATATCTTTCATGGTTCACTGAACCGTTCGTAGAATAGTCTTTGTCCGGGCTGCAGTTTCATGAGGTTTCACCTCACCTAGCCTTGTCTAGTCGTGAGCTTATGCCATGATGACCATCCATCGTCTGCCCATCAACTTTTCCTTTAAACGACTCTCAAGAACTTCGGATCCGATTTCAAATATATTTGGCAGAAAGCCTCCTTATGGCATAGAGATCCAAGTTTGTTTAAACTACATAAACTTGGCCGATCAACCAATTTTTATGAACGTCTTTAAAAATCTTCCCCGAAAGTGCTTGGGGATCGATTCAAGACTCATCTAGGCAATAGCTGAACCAAGGGAACTTAATTGGACAAATGCTTCGGCAGTCATCTTAGATGACCTAGTTTTAATCTTAGATGACCTAGTTTTAATAAAAACGACGTCTTCTCCAGAACCGCTGAACGAATTGGGACGAAATTTGGGAGGTATGATTAGGCACTAATGACCATTAAAGTTTGTTCAAGGAAAGTCGCTACAGGCTAAAAAAAAACCTGTCTGCCGTGGAGCAATCAAAATGTAGCGTGTCAGGTGGTCATGCTGTATTGGAATTTATTATTTGATGGATTTTGAAGCCGAAATTGGTTTCAAATTTGTCACTTTCAAAACTGTTGGATAAATGGTTTGGCGGCCATCTCAGATTATTTTGCTGCCAAAAATTCCCATATTAAAGCAGTAGGAAATTTTAAATGTTTCCTTATCAAGAACCACTGGGCTGATTCAATTACATTGTATATTTGACCGGAAGCATCCTTAGTGGATAGAGAGCCAAGTTTGTTTAAAGAAAGCTGATCGGCCAATTTGGCAGGTGGCCATCTTGGATTTTGGCCAATTTTTAGAAAAAAAAAAAGAATGTCCGACACCACTTGGGGGATCAATTGACAACTCATAAAAGATCATATGCGCGTGTATGGCAACAGCTGAATCAGGTTTGTTCAAGGGGACCTAATTGGCTATATTTTTTTGGGTATGCTGATTTCAAGTTTGCCACTCAAAACTGTCGGTTTGCTGCGCAATTTTGGGTCATTTTTCAGCCAAAAACTCACATACTAAACCTAACAATAGGAAATGTAATTTAAAACAACAGATAAACGTTTGATTCCGACACGCATAAAGTGGGCGGGGCTTAGTTACAAATGGGTGGGGCATAGCTCGAGATGTGTGGGACATAGCTAGAGATTGGCGGGGCATAGCTAGAGATGGGCGGGGCATAGCTAGAGATGGTTGGGCCATAGCTACAGATGGGCAGGGCATAGCTAGAGATGGGCAGGGCATAGCTAGAGATGGGTGGGGTATAGCTAGAGATGGGCATGGCATAGCTAGAGAGGGGTGTGGCATAGCTAGAAATGGCCGGGGCATAGCTAGAGATGGGTGGGGCATAGCTAGAAATGGCCGGGGCATAGCTAGAGATGGGTGGGGCATAGCTAGAAATGGGTGGGGCATAGCTAGAAATGGGTGGGGCTTAGATAGAAATTGGCTGGGCATAGCTAGAAATGGGCGGGGCAAAGCTAGAGATGGGCAGGGAAAAGCTAGAGATGGCTGGGGCTTAGCTAGAAATGGATCCTCTAATGACTCTATGGTATCTGTTGACCTTTCAGCTGTGTGGAGTCACATGATGATGCAGAGATTATGCGCATGATTGATGACATATACGATGTAACAGACGCTCATAAGGTACATTTACAAATAATCACACCTAATACGATGTAACAGATGCTCATAAGGTACATTTACAAATAATCACACTTAATACGATGTAACAGATGCTCATACGGTACATTTACAAATAATCACACTTAATACGATGTAACAGACGTTCATATGGTACATTTACAAATAATCACACTTAATACGATGTAACAGATGCTCATATGGTACATTTACAAATAATCACACTTAATACGATGTAACAGATGCTCATACGGTACATTTACAAATAATCACACTTAATACGATGTAACAGATGCTCATACGGTTCATTTACAAATAATCACACTTAATACGATGTAACAGACGCTCATACGGTACATTTACAAATAATCACACTTAATACGATGTAACAGATGCTCATATGGTACATTTACAAATAATCACACTTAATACGATGTAACAGATGCTCATACGGTACATTTACAAATAATCACACTTAATACGATGTAACAGATGCTCATACGGTACATTTACAAACAATCACACTTAATACGATGTAACAGACGTTCATATGGTACATTTACAAATAATCACACTTAATACGATGTAACAGATGCTCATACGGTACATTTACAAATAATCACACTTAATACGATGTAACAGATGCTCATATGGTTCATTTACAAATAATCACACTTAATACGATGTAACAGACGCTCATACGGTACATTTACAAATAATCACACTTAATACGATGTAACAGATGCTCATATGGTACATTTACAAATAATCACACTTAATACGATGTAACAGATGCTCATACGGTACATTTACAAATAATCACACTTAATACGATGTAACAGATGCTCATATGGTACATTTACAAATAATCACACTTAATACGATGTAACAGATGCTCATACGGTACATTTACAAACAATCACACTTAATACGATGTAACAGACGTTCATATGGTACATTTACAAATAATCACACTTAATACGATGTAACAGATGCTCATATGGTACATTTACAAATAATCACACTTAATACGATGTAACAGATGCTCATATGGTACATTTACAAATAATCACACTTAATACGATGTAACAGATGCCCATACGGTACATTTACAAATAATCACACTTAATACGATGTAACAGATGCTCATATGGTACATTTACAAATAATCACACTTAATACGATGTAACAGATGCTCATACGGTACATTTACAAATAATCACACCTAATACGATGTAACAGATGCTCATAAGGTACATTTACAAATAATCACACTTAATACGATGTAACAGATGCTCATACGGTACATTTACAAATAATCACACTTAATACGATGTAACAGACGTTCATATGGTACATTTACAAATAATCACACTTAATACGATGTAACAGATGCTCATATGGTACATTTACAAATAATCACACTTAATACGATGTAACAGATCCTCATACGGTACATTTACAAATAATCACACTTAATACGATGTAACAGATGCTCATATGGTTCATTTACAAATAATCACACTTAATACGATGTAACAGATGCTCATACGGTACATTTACAAATAATCACACTTAATACGATGTAACAGATGCTCATACGGTACATTTACAAATAATCACACTTAATACGATGTAACAGACGTTCATATGGTACATTTACAAATAATCACACTTAATACGATGTAACAGACGCTCATACGGTACATTTACAAATAATCACACTTAATACGATGTAACAGACGCTCATACGGTACATTTACAAATAATCACACTTAATACGATGTAACAGATGCTCATATGGTTCATTTACAAATAATCACACTTAATACGATGTAACAGATGCTCATATGGTACATTTACAAATAATCACACTTAATACGATGTAACAGATGCTCATACGGTACATTTACAAATAATCACACTTAATACGATGTAACAGATGCTCATATGGTTCATTTACAAATAATCACACTTAATACGATGTAACAGACGCTCATACGGTACATTTACAAATAATCACACTTAATACGATGTAACAGATGCTCATATGGTACATTTACAAATAATCACACTTAATACGATGTAACAGATGCTCATACGGTACATTTACAAATAATCACACTTAATACGATGTAACAGATGCTCATATGGTACATTTACAAATAATCACACTTAATACGATGTAACAGATGCTCATATGGTACATTTACAAATAATCACACTTAATACGATGTAACAGATGCTCATATGGTACATTTACAAATAATCACACTTAATACGATGTAACAGATGCTCATACGGTACATTTACAAACAATCACACTTAATACGATGTAACAGACGTTCATATGGTACATTTACAAATAATCACACTTAATACGATGTAACAGATGCTCATACGGTTCATTTACAAATAATCACACTTAATACGATGTAACAGACGCTCATACGGTACATTTACAAATAATCACACTTAATACGATGTAACAGATGCTCATACGGTACATTTACAAATAATCACACTTAATACGATGTAACAGATGCTCATACGGTACATTTACAAATAATCACACTTAATACGATGTAACAGATGCTCATACGGTACATTTACAAATAATCACACTTAATACGATGTAACAGATGCTCATACGGTACATTTACAAATAATCACACTTAATACGATGTAACAGATGCTCATACGGTACATTTACAAACAATCACACTTAATACGATGTAACAGACGTTCATATGGTACATTTACAAATAATCACACTTAATACGATGTAACAGACGCTCATATGGTACATTTACAAATAATCACACTTAATACGATGTAACAGATGCTCATACGGTACATTTACAAATAATCACACTTAATACGATGTAACAGATGCTCATATGGTACATTTACAAATAATCACACTTAATACGATGTAACAGACGCTCATAAGGCACATTTACAAATAATCACACTTAATACGATGTAACAGACGTTCATATGGTACATTTACAAATAATCACACTTAATACGATGTAACAGATGCTCATACGGTTCATTTACAAATAATCACACTTAATACGATGTAACAGACGCTCATACGGTACATTTACAAATAATCACACTTAATACGATGTAACAGATGCTCATATGGTACATTTACAAATAATCACACTTAATACGATGTAACAGATGCTCATATGGTACATTTACAAATAATCACACTTAATACGATGTAACAGATGCTCATACGGTACATTTACAAATAATCACACTTAATACGATGTAACAGATGCTCATACGGTACATTTACAAATAATCACACTTAATGCGATGTAACAGATGCTCATATGGTACATTTACAAATAATCACACTTAATACGATGTAACAGATGCTCATACGGTACATTTACAAATAATCACACTTAATACGATGTAACAGATGCTCATACGGTACATTTACAAATAATCACACTTAATACGATGTAACAGACGCTCATACGGTACATTTACAAACAATCACACTTAATACGATGTAACAGACGTTCATATGGTACATTTACAAATAATCACACTTAATACGATGTAACAGACGTTCATATGGTACATTTACAAATAATCACACTTAATACGATGTAACAGATGCTCATACGGTACATTTACAAATAATCACACTTAATACGATGTAACAGATGCTCATATGGTACATTTACAAATAATCACACTTAATACGATGTAACAGATGCTCATATGGTACATTTACAAATAATCACACTTAATATGATGTAACAGATGCTCATATGGTACATTTACAAATAATCACACTTAATACGATGTAACAGATGCTCATACGGTACATTTACAAATAATCACACTTAATACGATGTAACAGATGCTCATACGGTACATTTACAAATAATCACACTTAATACGATGTAACAGATGCTCATATGGTACATTTACAAATAATCACACTTAATACGATGTAACAGATGCTCATATGGTACATTTACAAATAATCACACTTAATACGATGTAACAGATGCTCATATGGTACATTTACAAATAATCACACTTAATACGATGTAACTGATGCTCATATGGACATGCGTGTACACATGTGTGTGCATGTACACACATGGCAATCTAGGCAGAAGTCACCGAAATCTGCATGTGCCTATGAAATATTGATCGTATTCTGTTTCTTATTACTTTATAGGATGATGATGATGTCTGTGTAAAACTCAGTGATGCGGACACAAAGACAAGCAGTGAATTGAACAACCATTCCAATGCTTCACACAAAAATAGACGCAAGTATGAACTTATGACTGGAGGATCCAATCTGTCACTCAAGTATCTGATGTCATAATCAAAATATGTAACATGTTAGCTGATGTCACAATCAGATGATGTAGGTCTGATATGAACGTGCCAAAGGTCTGACAGTAACCATCTGAATAGTATATCTTTGATGCATAATTTACAATTTAATAAACATTCTGTTGAATATTTTTAAACTAATTTGACTGGGAGGGAGATATTGCTGCCATAGGCAACAGCAACTCCTAGTCAAAGTAGTTTTGAAATATTCAGAAGCTTACCTGGATGATGAAAATCTATGGATGAAATGAGTGGAAACTTGTTTCAGCTGTAATCAGTTTTCTTTAACCTTCTTCACCACGTCTTATCCATTGCCATCATCCTACGCTTCTTGCCGTTCTTTTGTGTCTGTCGTGTTGTTAGATTACATTGTTTTAGGTTTGATTGTAAAACATTTCTAACACACCTGTGGAACTGCACTTCTCCTCACACAGGACAAAGGTACTTTCATCATTCGCCTCCTTTGTGTTGGACAGGTATACAACTCGGCATTGTCTTCATGCATGAAGTGCGTGTGTTGTGCTGCTTTGAGCAGCTATTGGAAGCGGTTCATCAAGTGAATCAATTTCTTCATCAATGAAATCAACATCACCTGCATACTCTATTTCTCGTGGCATATCTTAGCTTTGAGATTGGGTGGTTTGGTCTTGTCGAATGTTCTTGAACAGATTTTAAAGCTGCTGATGAAAGAGCACAGGCGAAAGAGTACAAGTGAAAGAGCACAGGTGAAAGAGTACAAGTGAAAGAGTACAAGTGAAAGAGCACAGGTGAAAGAGCACAGGTGAAAGAGTACAGGTGAAAGAGTACAGGTGAAAGAGTACAGGTGAAAGAGTACAAGTGAAAGAGCACAGGTGAAAGAGTACAGGTGAAAGAGCACAGGTGAAAGAGTACAGGTGAAAGAGCACAGGTGAAAGAGTACAGGTGAAAGAGTACAGGTGAAAGAGCACAGGTGAAAGCACAGGTGAAAGAGTACAGGTGAAAGAGCACAGGTGAAAGAGCACAGGTGAAAGAGTACAGGTGAAAGAGTACAGGTGAAAGAGTACAGGTGAAAGAGTACAGGTGAAAGAGCACAGGTGAAAGAGTACAGGTGAACGAGTACAGGTGAAAGCGCACAGGTGAAAGAGTACAGGTGAAAGAGCACAGGTGAAAGAGTACAGGTGAAAGAGTACAAGTGAAAGAGTACAAGTGAAAGAGCACAGGTGAAAGAGTACAGGTGAAAGAGCACAGGTGAAAGAGTACAGGTGAAAGAGTACAGGTGAAAGAGCACAGGTGAAAGAGCACAGGTGAAAGAGTACAGGTGAAAGAGCACAGGTGAAAGAGTACAGGTGAAAGAGTACAAGTGAAAGAGCACAGGTGAAAGAGTACAGGTGAAAGAGCACAGGTGAAAGAGTACAGGTGAAAGAGCACAGGTGAAAGAGTACAGGTGAAAGAGCACAGGTGAAAGAGTACAGGTGAAAGAGTACAAGTGAAAGAGCACAAGTGAAAGAGCACAGGTGAAAGAGTACAGGTGAAAGCGCACAGGTGAAAGAGCACAGGTGAAAGAGTACAAGTGAAAGAGCACAGGTGAAAGAGTACAGGTGAAAGCGCACAGGTGAAAGAGTACAGGTGAAAGAGCACAGGTGAAAGCGCACAGGTGAAAGAGTACAGGTGAAAGAGCACAGGTGAAAGAGTACAAGTGAAAGAGCACAGGTGAAAGAGTACAGCTGAAAGCGCACAGGTGAAAGAGCACAGGTGAAAGAGCACAGGTGAAAGAGTACAGGTGAAAGCGCACAGGTGAAAGAGCACAGGTGAAAGAGTACAGGTGAAAGAGTACAAGTGAAAGCACACAGGTGAAAGAGTACAGGTGAAAGAGCACAGGTGAAAGAGTACAGGTGAAAGAGTACAAGTGAAAGAGCACAGGTGAAAGAGTACAGGTGAAAGAGCAAAGGTGAAAGAGTACAAGTGAAAGAGCACAGGTGAAAGAGTACAGGTGAAAGAGTACAAGTGAAAGAGCACAGGTGAAAGAGTACAGGTGAAAGAGTACAAGTGAAAGAGCACAGGTGAAAGAGTACAAGTGAAAGAGCACAGGTGAAAGAGTACAGGTGAGAGTACAGGTGAAATAGTACAGGTGAAAGAGCACAGGTGAGAGCACAGGTGAAAGAGTACAGGTGAAAGAGTACAGGTGAAAGAGCACAGGTGAAAGAGCACAGGTGAAAGAGCACAGGTGAAAGAGCACAGGTGAAAGAGTACAGGTGAAAGAGTACAGGTGAAAGAGCACAGGTGAAAGAGTACAGGTGAAAGAGCACAGGTGAAAGAGTACAGGTGAAAAAGTACAGGTGAAAGAGCACAGGTGAAAGAGCACAGGTGAAAGAGTACAGGTGAAAGAGCACTGGTGATCCTATTGATATGTCAAATTTTGCTGAGAGTTGATTTGATGTGAATGGGTAATGGAGGAATCCAGTTTTAGCGATGCTCCGCCAATGTTTAGCCAAGATCCAGCTACGTGCCACCCAAGTTTCTTGCACTCTCTTAATCTCTATTTAAAAAAACTGCAGGTAAGCTGTTGAATATTCTGAAACTAAATTGACTGCATGCTTTTGCATCAGCGCCCAATCAAGAGTTTCAAAATATACAACAGAATGTTTATTAAATAGTAAAGACATACAATTCGTACAACAATGCTTAGTCCGTCATCAATTAAGTGTTTGTGACAAACTTAGCTACGTCATTAATGACATAATTGATTATGAATTCATCCTATACATCACATATTTAATTATGACATCATATGATTGATGGATAAACTGGAATCCTCCATTGCAGAATCTGGTCTCTTGATGGTATCAAATGCAGGCGACATGTCGCTTCCCATCTTGTAGAAAACCCAAATCCTTTGACAGAACAACCGGACTACCTTATTTTTGAAAATTTACCACTGGAATGACTGGCTCGGTTATCGAGCCAGTCATTCCAGTGGTAAATTTTCAAATATTATTTTCTCTTGGTCTGAAAATGGACATTTTTTTAGAAGTCCCCCTACTGGCAGCCAGCAACTACAAACTATAGAGGACACACCTGCACAGAGAGCCTTGGAAGTCTGCCTACTGGGAGCGAGCAAATATGAAGCCAGGAGAGGACACACCCGCACAGAGAGCCTTGGAAGTCGCCCTACTGAGAGCCAGCAAATATAAAGCCAGGACCGGACACACCCGCACAGAGAGCATTGGAATTCGCCCTACTGAGAGCCAGCAAATATAAAGCCAGGCGAGGACGTCAGTACATAAATCTTCTAAACGTGCTATGAGGTGACCTCAAGAAAGCAGGACTCTGTATGTATGATTACTGTATTCTGCGGCTGTAGTAGTAGAAACATCCTACAGCTGCAATCAGTCCTTCTTCGCTTTCGCCCACTGTGTCTTGTCCTCAGCCAAACTCCTTCGCTTCCTCAGGTCCATTTCCGACTTAAGTGTACCTAATCCTGCTTTCTTGAGGTTACCTCGTAGCATGCTTAGCAGATTTATGCAATGACGTCCTCTCCTGGCTCTGTATTTGCTGGCTCTGAGTAGGGTGAATTCCAAGGCTCTCTGTGTTGGTGTGTCTTCCTGCATCCTTAGCGCATGGCCAAACATGGACCATCTTTGCTGGGCGACTTACAGACAGCGGCGTCATATTACACATCTTGTATAGTGCATTGTTTGAAATTATGCTCTCTGGCCATCGGTGTCCAGTGATGGTGCGTAGGTGTTTGCGGTGGCAGGCATCAAGTTTGTCTAGAGCTGCCTTTGGGGCTGCCCAGCTGTTACAGTTATACATCATCAAGGATACGCAGGTTACATTGTATAAATGTAGTCTTTTTACCAAGGGCATCTTTGATCTACAAATCCATAGCTTCCATAAGGACTGGAAAGCTATGTTCCCAATGATGCAGCAATGTCAGCAGTACTGCAAAGCAGTGAGCCCAGGATTTTACTTTTCCTCCATGGTTCGCCGCCACGGAGTGGATCGTCATTTTCTTTAGTTTCATGCTTTATAGATAGGTATATGTGGGTGAACTCCGTTTTGGATTCATTCATAGAGATTCTCAATTTTTAGTTTGCTTGCAGCTACTGGGAGAAGTTCGTCAAGGGGTTTCTTTTCCTTATCTATAAAGTCCACATCATCGGCATATTCCATCTCTAGCGGCATGCCCAGTATTGACACCGGGGGGTTTGGTCTTGTGGAGTTTTCCCGCACAGATTTCAATGCAGCAGCCAGGTAGCAGGTGAAGAGCACAGGGGATAGACCATCTCCCTGTGGGGAGCCGATTGATGTCTCAAACTCTACAGACGTCACTGATTTGACTCATACTCTCAGCTTGGTGTCTGCAAGCAGTAGTCTCACTAGTCGTAGCTCATCTTCATTGCAACTGGCCTGGCGTAGTACATCTAGGATCTTTGAGCGCTTAATTGTGTCGAAGGCTCGTGACATGTCAATGCCCATTTTGTGGAAATCCCAGTGTTTGGACATGACTACCGACACAAGCATGCGTTGAGGCCATACAATGTCTGCGCAGCTGCGTCCACGTTTAAAGACACTTTGACATGTTCCGGTGAAGTAATCGATCTTGTCTCGGATGCGGCATAGAGTAACATTGGATGTGATTTTCTGTATGCTGTTAAGGAGCACAATGGGCCACAGATTGGCTGGGGGGGGGGGAAGGTGGCTTCTTGGGCTTGGGTAGCATGATAAGGATGCCTTGGCCTACAGCGTCGATGGGAAGGTGGTGCATAAAAGCTGAATTGGTACACTCAGATCAAGTGTGGACCTGAGGAAGCTAAAGATTTCGGCTGAGGACAAGACACTGTGGTCAAATGCGAAGAAGGACTGATTGCAGCTGTAGGATGTTTCTACTAATATAGCCGCAGAATACAGTGATCATACATACATGCGTGTGTGTTGCGTGCATATGTTATTAACATGATTAATGTTTCCAGAGACTCAGAAGGTGTCTCGAAAGTGGGTGTGATATTCCCTCCCTCAATTCCCCCATCCAATCCCCCCCCCCCCCCCCCCACCTCACACACACACAAACATATTTGTACTTTGTTTCTTGGTGTGACTATATTTACTCTTGCCCAATATGGGGTAGAGGGGATAGCGATTTGGGTCTGTGTGTCTATGTGTCAGGAGCTGTATCTCACAAACAACTGATCTGATTTCGCTTCCAATTTTAACACTACAAAGGAATCTGGCGTGCAATATGATTTCTAGACTTTGTCACGAAATCGTTAAAATCCGAAAAAATCTGAAAACTTTACAATGTGGCAAAAACTGGAGTGTGTACAATCTCTGCTTGCTCCTGTTTCAGATGTATCCCTATGTATGCGTGAGGTAATGATAGTATTCGCTTGATTGTGCTTGTTTCACATGTATCCCTGTGTATGTGGGAGGTAATGATAGTATTCGCTTGATTGTGCTTGTTTCAGATGTATCCCTGTGTATGTGGGAGGTAATGATAGCCTTCTTGTTTCAGATGTATCCCTGTGTATATGGGAGGTAATGATAGCTCTCTCTTGTTTCAGATGTATCCCTGTGTATGTGGGAGGTAATGATAGCCTTCTCTTGTTTCAGATGTGTCCCTGTGTATGTGGGAGGTAATGATAGCTCTCTCTTGATTGCTCTTGTTTCAGATGTATCCCTGTGTATGCGTGAGGTAATGATAGTATTCGCTTGATTGTGACTGTTTCAGATGTATCCCTGTGTATGTGGGAGGTAATGATAGCCTTCTCTTGTTTCAGATGTGTCCCTGTGTATGTGGGAGGTAATGATAGCTCTCTCTTGATTGCTCTTGTTTCAGATGTGTCCCTGTGTATGCGTGAGGTAATGCTAGTATTCGCTTGATTGCTCCTCTTTCAGATGTGTCCCTGTGTATGTGGGAGGTAATGATAGCCCTCTTGCTTGCTATTGGTTCAGATGTGTCCCTGTGTATATGGTAGGTAATGATATCCTTCTCTTGTTTCAGATGTGTCCCTGTGTATGTGGGAGGTAATGATAGCCCTCTCTTGATTGCTCCTCTTTCAGATGTGTCCCTGTGTATGTGGGAGGTAATGATAGCCCTCTCTTGATTGCTTCTCTTTCAGATGTGTCCCTGTGTATGTGGGAGGTAATGATAGCTCTCTCTTGATTGCTCCTCTTTCAGATGTGTCCCTGTGTATGTGGGAGGTAATGATAGCCCTCTCTTGATTGCTCCTCTTTCAGATGTATCCCTGTGTATGTGGGAGGTAATGATAGCCCTCTCATGTTTCAGATGTATGCCTGTGTATGTGGGAGGTAATGATAGCCTTCTCTTGTTTCAGATGTGTCCCTGTGTATGTGGGAGGTAATGATAGCTCTCTCTTGATTGCTCCTCTCAGATGTATCCCTGTGTATGTGGGAGGTAATGATAACCCTCTCTTGTTTCAGATGTATGCCTGTGTATGTGGGAGGTAATGATAGCCTTCTCTTGTTTCAGATGTGTCCCTGTGTATGTGGGAGGTAATGATAGCCCTCTTGATTGCTATTGGTTCAGATGTGTCCCTGTATATATGGGAGGTAATGATATCCTTCTCTTGTTTCAGATGTGTCCCTGTGTATGTGGGAGGTAATGATAGCCCTCTCTTGATTGCTCTTGTTTCAGATGTGTCCCTGTGTATGTGGGAGGTAATGATAGCCCTCTCTTGATTGATCTTGTTTCAGATGTGTCCCTGTGTATGTGGGAGGTAATGATAGCCCTCTAGGACTTGCAAGCAGTAGGACAAAGCTGTGAGTATTATCATTAGATTTCATAGTGCTTACATGTAGACCTTTAATCCCTCAATGACCAAATTTGTCAAGAAAATCAAACTACGTGTGTATTTGTTCATTGAATGTCCATTTGCAGGTCAACAGAAGACTATTTAAAACAAGATGGCCGCCAAATCATTAGACCAATCAATTTCCCTTGAACAAACTTGGTTCAGAACATGCCCTCAATCATATTTAATGAGGTTTGCATCAATCCCCAAGCGGTTTCGGAGAAGACATTTCTAAAAATCGGCCAAAATCCAAGATGGCCACCAGCCCAATTGGACGATCGGCTTCATTTGAAGAAGCTTGAATCTCTATGCCCTAAGGATGCTTCCTGCAAAACATAATTGAAATCGGCCCAGTAGTTCTCGAGACGAAAACATTAAAAATTTCTCATTGCTTTAGTATTGGAGCTTTTGGTGGGAAAATGATCCAAGATGGCCGCCAAACCATTTATCGGACAGTTTAAAAAATTGCAACCAATTTCGCCCTCAAAATTTGTCAAATAAAAAAATCCAATATGGCCGCCAAACACGCTATGTTTTTTGACGGATCAACTTCTCTTGAACAAACTTTAATGGCCCTTAGGCCCTAATCATACCTGCCAAATTTTGAGCCGATCCTTCAGTGGTTCTGGAGGAGAAGTCATTTATGCTGCAATTAGGTCAACCAAGATGGTTGCCCAACCATTTTACCAATCAAGTTCTCTTGAACAAACTTGGTTCAGCTCTTGCCCTAGATCATATTTCATGAGATTTGCATCAATCCCCTAAGCGGTTTCGGAGAAGATTTTTAAAGATGTTTCCTAAAATCGGCCTAAATCCAAGATGGCCGCCGACCAAATTGGCCGATCGAGTTCCTTTGAACAAACTTGGATCCCTATGCCCCAAGGATGCTTCCTACTAAATATAATTGAAATCGACCCAGTGGTTCTTGAGAAGAAGTCATTTAAAGGAAAAGTTGACGGACGACGGACGGTCGCCACGGCATAAGCTCACTTGGCCTTTCAAGCCAGAGCTAAAAAATTAACACTTGAATGGCTGGCTCAATTATTGAGCCAGTCATTCTAGTGGTAAATGTTCGAAAATAATCTCTTGGCTTTACCCTTGGAATGACTGGTTCAGTTATCAAGCCAGTCTTTCCAGTGGTAAATTGTAAAAAATAGATTCTAAACGTAAACCTAATCTTATCTTAATGCTTCTATCCTTGCGATTCCAGTGTCTAAATTTCAAGAAAACCACAGGCATAAAAGGAACGCTTGAATCGGAAACAACAGCTGCCAGTTACAGTTAGTTTCAAAATATTTCTTAGATCATGCAACAAGTTGCTATTTCTGGTCTGAACGGGTCAATTTAGAGGCCAATGAACAAGGAGTTTAAGGGAAAAATCAGTAAGAAAACCCCCTCATCATTACACCATTGGCTGATTTCAATCAAACTTGTCTGGAAGGATCCTATGATCATACAGAGATTTGATTGGTCAATTTGCTTTGGTATCCATCTTGGATTTCCAAAAATGTCTCGGAAATCATTTACATTTAATAAACTATGTTTAATCATACACTGATGGAAGGACCCTATAGTGGTATCCTTCAGAACTTGTGTAGATATTTGATTGGTTAATTTTTGCAGCAGCCATGTTGGATTTCCTATGTCCAGGAATCATTTGAAAGATTGTCCATCATCCGCTTGGCTGATGTCCCTGAAACTCGGCCTAATGTGGTAGGCTTATGCTCCAGATGAGGGCCATAACACTTGTTATTACTGACTATTTCAAAATTTACATGATACAAGTACACATGCATATACACCTCCACCCTTCAGATATTTGGATTTGGAAAATGTATGTCCCTTGACTTATTAGAAAACACGGTTTTGATCTAATGTCCGACTTTTTGTCGCTTCAGGCCAAGGAGAAGGCATCAGAGGATGAGAAGCGCTCGAAGAAGGAGCGGGAGAGTAAGTGGTAATAAGAAGGGTAAGAGGAAGGCTTCATCCACCATGGATATGGAAGCCTTCCGTCTAGAGATGTTGGGAGAGATGAAAAAGACTATTAAGGAATTGGTTCCAGAGATGCTTCGTGGCATGCTTCCTAGACCAAATCCTTCATTGTCTCCTGCTCAGGAGCAAATAATCCCCACCTCTGAATCGGTTTTCTTTAGGGATTTATCAGTTTTCGCCCAGGATTCAGAGGTGGCCCCTTTTGAAGGGACAGAAACTTACTATAAGAACACTGGCAGCAAGCTTGCCACGCCGGTCATTTGTGGGCAGGTGTCGCTGGAGCCTGGTTCCCGCTTATCGGGTTCCCAGGATTATCCGCACCCTATAGGTACCACTACCTCTTATGGTACCTTTCCTGGCCAGTCCGGGTTAGCATTTCTTGCTGACCCAGAGTCTAATCTTTCTGGCCAGGAAGAAGAGGATTATTTGCTGGGCTCGCCTTCTGGCGCCGTGGACATGGAAACTGATGATCGTGCATCCCTCGTGGGGAACACGGGCAACTTTTTCCATGGGTCTACTCACGCAGGAGTAGCATTCACGGTGCAGAAGGTAGCCTGGGTTGGGGCCAATGGCCAGCATTACCGCATACCTCAGCTTGCCGATGGTGTAGCTGGTAAGCCATGGTCATGGTGTGGCGAGTATTTATACCCCACGCAATGCCACGGTGCCTGCGCCTGGTCAAGCTAGTTTTGGCATGCCTGTTCTATCGGGCCCGCATGCTTTCACTGACTTGCCAGGAGTATCGGTTCCTCCAGCCACGCAATCACCTGTGAATGTTCTAGAGGACGACGAAGGCCTGCGCCTAGTCGAGCATTCACAGGTAGCCACAGAGGAAGACTGGTCTGACGCTTGTCATTGGCTAATCAACGTCAGGCCAGATCTTGCTGTGGAACAGCCAGCTAGTCAACGCGACCAGCGCCTGTGGCTAGCAGGTAAGCTGGCTGCTACCGCGATGCCATCTCTGCCATTAGCAGAGCATATCGTTGATATGTTCTCAGCGGCAGAGACGTCCATCAAGGTGCATGGACGTCTTGCAAAGACCCCTCGCGAGGTGGCAAAGCGATGCCGCATCGTACATGGAGAATACCAGAAGTACAGTGTGGTGCCTAAGCCCAGTGCTGATGATCACGCTGCACTAGGCGAAGATACGCGGCCAGGCTCCTGGTCTGACAAACGAGCACTGCACGAGCAGCTAACACCGCATTGCGCGATGTGGAGGAGAGTTCGAGGGCGTCCATCGCGGCACTCGCACGTCTCCCAGCTGTTACAGGGGGTAGTAACGGCATCCGCATCACACCACGCAAGTCCGGTAACAGTCCAGAGGGCCATCCAGGATGGTATTAACCTGGCTCTGGATTGTTTAACCCAGTCAGTTACCAGGAATGTCCGGGCGCACCACACGTTTGCACTTGACAATCTGTGCCCGTCCCAGGACCTATACAATAGGCTTCTGCGTACGCCTATGACAGGTCCAGGCCTCTTTGGGGGTGAGGGATGTAGGCACCTCCAAGTGATGGTCACCCTGGTGAATAACCAAAGGGCTCTGCACGAACGGTACGTGTTCGGGCCGTGCGTGCGAGGATCTGGTCATGGTAACCGTGCCTGATGGGCCGGTTGCCACGGTAAGGACAATTCCAGTGCTTCTGGATCCAGAGACAGTGCCACTCTTGCATTGCTCATGTTCAGCTCTTTCCCTAGGTGGACCAGTGGGGGTGGGGGGGGGGAGCCATCTGGCCCACCACTGGCAAGAGTGGGAGTGGTTGACTTGGGACTGCTTAGTCTTACGATGGCTTTCAGTCAGGTATCATCCCGATGGATAGTAGGTCCGCCATCGCAGCTGTTTCTGGTTCCGATCTGGACTCAAAATCCAAGAGATCCAGATCAAGGGTTGTGTATAGAGGAGGAAATAAATTCCTTCATACAAAAAAAAGCAATTCAACCGGCGCAAAATTGTCTGGGCTTCTATTCAATCGTGACAAAAAGCACTGGAGGGTGGAGGCCAATTCTCAACCTCAAGCCACTGAACAAGTTCATAGACACGCCAAGTTTCAAAATGGAAACAGTGAAATCAGTGTTGGCGGGGTTGGAGAAGGGAATGTGGATGGCATCAATAGATTTGAAAGATGCATATTTCTACATTCCAATGGCGAGGCATTTTCGGCGGTACCTGAGGTTTGCATTCCAGGGCCGTTAGTAGGAATTCAGGGTTTTACCCTTCATAATTTCAACAGCTCCTCGGGTCTTCACCAGGGTGGTCCTTGTGATAACAGCATACCTCCGCAGGAGAAGCATAGCAATCCATACGTACATAGACGACTGGCTGTTAAAAGCACAATCAGGAAAGTCTATCAGCAAATCTGGAGATAGTTCTAAAAAGTCTCGAAGACTTAGGCTGGATAATCAACTTAAAAAAATCAGAGCCGACTCCATCCCAGAAGTTTGTCTACCTGGGAATGGTCTTCGATCTAGAGATAGGATATGTTTATCCTACTCAGGAGAGGGTACAAGTACTCATCTCATTAATACAGTCAGTGTGCAACAGTTGTCATGTTCTGACACAGATTTACTTGAGAATGCTGGGGTTGATGATTCATTGGAACCAGTCATTCTACAGGCAGCGTTACGCAGGCGGCCTATCCAGCTGTTTCTCATGACACAGTGGACCCAGAGTACAGGATCACTGGACTCAATTGTGCCAGTATTGGAGCATCTTATTCACCACCTGCAATGGTGGATGGAAAGAGAGAATCTCCTGGCGGGGAATTCGCCCAGTCTGTATGATGACATGGAAATTGCTTTGCTGGTGCCTGGATCACAGGATCACCTTGAAAGCAGTTCATATTCCGGGAAGGTTAAATCTGCTAGCAGAGTCATTGAGCCGAAGGACGAGTGTTTTACCTACGGAATGGCAACTAAATCAATGTGTGGCGGATCATCTGTTCAACCAATGGGGGAAACCCAACATAGATTTATTCACAATGAAGAAGAATGCGAAGATGACGACGTATGTCTCTCCGATTCCAGATCTGAGCGCTATCGCAACAGATGCGTTAGCTATCAGCTGGGTGGGAATGTATACATACTCCAGCAATCCTGATTCCAAAAATTCTTCAGAAAATCAGACAGGAGTGCCAAGTGCTTCTGATCGCCCCAAATTGGTCAAGCCGATCATGGTATAGGGATCTGCTGGACCTTCTGGTCTGCAATCCAGTTCCTCTGCCTCTGATTAAGGAGGGCTTTTCTGAGCAAGCAGCCATGTTTATGGCAAAAGCCAGAAGGGGGTCAACCTCCAGAGCATATAATTATAAAATCAGATTTGCAGAATAGTGCTCAACAAGATGTATTAACCCAATGGATTCATCTATTCAATTAGTAGCAGATTACCTCTGTCACCTGTATGATGCCTATAGCCTCAAGCCTAACTCTATTGCTAGCTACAAGTCAGCTTTAATGGCAGTTATCCCTTGCTTTTCTATTAGGGGAAGTGATGAAGTAAGTACATTAAATACTTTAATTAAAGGCATGGGCAATCTAAGACCAAGGAATCCCCTGTGATTCCGTCTTGGAGTTTATCTCTAGTGTTTCAGGTATTAGTAGATAAGCCATTTGAACCACTAAGTTCCATTTCTATGAAAATGTTGACACTTAAAACTGTATTTTTAATTGCTGTGGCCTCGGCTAGGCGAAGAAGCGAAATTCATGCCTTATCAGCCGAGGCAGACCGTTATGTGGTTACAGGGGAAGGCCTTAGGCTTCTACCTAGGATAAATTTCATGGCTAAAAACCAGTCTTTGAAATAGCCAGGTCAACCCATATTTTTACCAGCTTTGACTAGATTAAGATATGATCCTAATTCAAAAGCATGGTGTCCAGTCCGCGCATTAAACAGGTACAAACAACGTACCCAGGAATGGCGGACAGACCCTGCAGCATTATGGTTGTCGTATATTGAACCTCATGGTAGGGCGTCAAAGGACACCATTTCCAGGTGGATTGTAGAATGTGCTCAATTTTGTCATAAATCCGCCACAGGTAAACAAGTTGACTTTGCCAAGGCTCACAGTGTTCGCAGCGTAGTGGCTTCCACTGCCCTGTTTAATGGGGTCCCTGTGGACGACATTATGTTGGTAGACCAGTGACACTGTGAGTCGAGTTTTACCGACCATTACCTCCGTGACACATCGAATCCTCTCGCCTTATCGATTTTGAAAAAATAATTTATGTGTACAATTTTTGATGAGGTTTTCTCATTTTTTATATACATCACAATTTATCAATGGAAACAACCACTTGTCAGAATTGCATCAGTCTTCACTAATGGGGAGATGATGACAGCAACAAGAAATTCACAAGGTCAGTCTTGTTCATGTGTTGTTCATTGTATTTGTCACGTAAACCCTTCATTCTAATATGGTGATGGTACATGTTTTTATGTGGTTCATTCTTGAGAGTATACGAAAATGGAGCCTTTTCGTCTTTTGTCCTATAGTACATGGCACTTGTACGTAGAGAGCGTATGTGACATTGAGGCCATTCTGTCTCCCTCCCAAGAAAAGGGAGGGTGGGGGGAAGTGCATATGACATATGGTCTTCTCATAGCCATTGGTTGTGTTATCCGATGTTCAAATCATTCCTTGGTTGTGTTATCACACAATTTCAGAAGTTTAGTGCCTTAAATGCAGAAAAGAGCTGGTCTTTCGACCTCGCCTCCCTCCCGCCAAATTCACTGACAATTCCTGGCAATATCAAAGTGTTAGGGAGGTAAGTATACTCTTGAAGTGAAATAAATGAAATCACGGATTTCTTTTTTCACGAGCGAGTTGATACTTACCTCCCTAACACTGACCCGGCCTCTCCGCCCCACAGAGGCTCGGTCTTCAGGCTTTCTGAAGTTGCATGTGTGTCAGCCAATAAATTAGTCAGAGGAAGTGCTAGTCTGCACATGCACGAGGTTGGGGCTGGCATCCGCCGGACTATCATCTGACTACCTGGACAGTAGGGCCACCGTACTTTTTTAATCTGAGTGTTTATTGAGTGAGTCGATATTTGGGAATATCAAAGAGTGTTAGGGAGGTAAGTATCAACTCTCTCTTGAAAAAAGAAATCTGTGATTTCGTTTATTCTCCGCCCTCCGTCTTATACAGCTTTGTTTTCATTCCACAGAACCTGTGATAGTCTTCGCTGTACTGCCTGTGATTTCCGTGTTTCGTTTTTCAACAATTATGAGTGGGATGCTAGTACTGATTACTTGTTTCTACGAAATAATGCTCCAGATTTCCAGAAACTCCAGCAAAAACTTGTCAGAAGAAAAGGTTTGTTTACAAAGATTAAGCAACTACAATATGTCCCGATATTCTCACCATGAGAATTATTGATTCATTGTACTTATGATGCTAAGACTAATTTGGTTTTTGTCACAGCCTCACACATACATATAAATGTGCGTCATCAGTGCAAACATGGACAGGTATATAGACCCTCTAAGCAATCATAGAATATTTTTGAAGAGATATTTCATCTTGGCATTGTGACATGTTGCTTCTAGATTCGTATCTTCGTTGATTAATGAATTATTCAGACCTCATCAGAGTCATCCACTCCACGACCGGTTTCACACTGGGTGCCCACCAGGTAGAGATAAGATTTAAACCTACGATCTTTGGTTCTCAGTACCAGAACACCACGGGTATCACCTTGTGTGTATGTGGATGATAAACAATAATGAGGCAACTGCTGAACCAGAGTGGATTATGTGTACAGGATGTGCCATGGCATCATTAGATAGATAGATAGATAGATAGATAGTGCATTTATAGTGCACTGAACTCCATGCGATTGCATGCTCTAAACGCTGTACATCTTACCCTCTGTCATTGGGCCTTTTTCATTCCTGCACAATCTCAACTCGCTTTAGGAGCATTCAGCCCGGCTGTCGTTTATAGGCGCTCAATGGATTTTTTGCAGACATTCCGTATTGCCGACACTGCCCTCACAGATACCTACTTTACAGTAAGAGTGAAGTGCCTTGCTCAGGGACACAATGCGGCAGCCCGGCCAAGAATTCATCCTGCGACATTAAAGTCATGAGCTCAACTCCCTAGCCACTCGGCCACCGCGCCTCATTTACTCATTAGCCTGAACGATATCACAGAGCCCACCCCACAAGCGTGACAGCATGACAAGGTTATCCGTCTATGTTACCAATTCATTATAGGCACAGTATGTAATTTTGTGGTTTTCCGGAATTGTGATTAATGAATTACTCACACACCATGAAACGCATCCTCTCCACGTCCGGTTTCATACTTGTGTTGCTCACTAAATAGTTTGAAAAGTCACAATGCTGTAAAACCACAAAATTACTTTGTATTTATCATTAGACATAGAAGGAGTGTGAACAGTTATCATTTACTCACTGTTCCTGTTACTGAACTCATTTCGTCATACAAGTACATATACATGTATTCCAAATTTAGATATATTTAGCTCATTCTAAGCGAATCACATTCAAATGTTTTAAAACTCAATTAATTATATAATCGTCAAGATTGGTAAAGAAAATCCATACTCCTTAGAGCATGTCCATTTTGCAAGCCAAATCAAGGCTATTTTTTAAGTTGACCACTGGAATGACTGGCTCGGTTATTGAGCCAAACATTTTAGCGGTTTAAAAAAAAAAGCTTTTTCTTGACCGCCAACTGGACATTTCCTATGTTCAGTGCAGAAGCTGTACGGCTGATTTGATCATAAATATCTTAAGAGATTCTCTGTTCCTCTCCAGGTAGTCGTGCATATTGCTGTCAATGCTCCCATCGCTGCTACAAGACAATGGCAGAACTACACGATCCACTGGTGAAATGGGTCTGTGGAAAACACTGACATCAACTTCTGCCTATGCTGTGACTTACTGTCTGTGATAGTTATTGTATTGTATATAGACTGCAGAAAAAACCTGCTAGAGGGGACCACCTGCCTCCATTTACCTGCATTTTACTGATCGCTCGGTGATGTTGTTAGATTAGACCAAGGTATCATTTTGCATCTAGTCGTCAGTATTCGCCCATTTGGAATCTACATCTCTCGCCTCCGTACATAAACATTTTGTAATGATCTCAGTGGAAAGCTAGATATCAAGGCGTAAAAAAATGTGTTGTCGCTTTTGAAAGAAATATCGTAATATCACCAATAAAAATGCAATAAAATAACGCAATGATACACGCGATATTTTACTCGCATACCTGCTTTCCGTTCCACATCCTGCGTGCCGCAACCTGCGTGCCAGCAGGTAAACGCAGCTTTAAAGGGTTAATAGCAGTGCTCGAAGGCAATGTATATTAATCCTTTAATGACCAAATCTGATCAAGAAAATCAAAATATTTGCTTATCGATTTTATCACTAGAATGACTAGCTTGGTTATTGCGCCAGTCGTAAAATATCAAACATATTCTTCTGTTGGACTGCAAATGGACATTCCTCAAGATGACCAGAGAGAGGTCAGTTTTGACTGTCTTGACCATTAAATGGTTAATTAACGATGATCTTTTGGCTCCAGAAATGATAACCTCTAGCAAGATACCTGCATTATGACACCACCTGTTTCTATTTCCCTTTTGGCTCCAGAAATGATCACCTCTAGCGAGATACCTGCATTATGACACCACCTGTTTCTATTGCCCTTTTGGCTCCAGAAATGATCACCTCTAGCGAGATACCTGCATTATGACACCACCTGTTTCTATTGCCCTTTTGGCTCCAGAAATGATCACCTCTAGCGAGATACCTGCATTATGACACCACCTGTTTCTATTTCCCTTTTGGCTCCAGAAATGATCACCTCTAGCGAGATACCTGCATTATGACACCACCTGTTTCTATTTCCCTTTTGGCTCCAGAAATGATCACCTCTAGCGAGATACCTGCATTATGACACCACCTGTCTCTATTGCCCTTTTGACTCCAGAAATGATAACCTCTAACAAGATACCTGCATTATGACACCACCTGTCTCTATTGTGACTCATCATGCACCATATGGTGGTCACTGTTTTTTCTGTGTTTCAGTAGATGACTATTGACCTCTTATAATATCTTGACACTTTGTCTGTTCAACGACAAATCCCTGAAAAAGTAAATTGTTTACGATATAAATTACGTTGAATTGTTATATTAATATAACTGGAAGCCGTTGCTGAAATCGAAGATCTATCAGGAAGTGGAGGCATTGATTTCTAGCTAAGCTCCATGAACTGTACGTGTGCTGGAATTGATTTTTATACGGTGTACCCTAAATTACCAGGGGCTCAATTTGAAGGTAACTACAAGTAAGCTATTGAGCATTTTGAAACTAATTTGACGTGGCATGCTTGGGGGGTGGGGGGGGGGGGGGCAACAGCAACTGCTCTCAGTCAAATTGGTTTCAAAATATTGAACAGCATATTTATTAAATTGCAAATCTACCACAGACATAGTAATAGAACATTGACAGGTGTTTTGAGGTTCATGACAGTTACATGTATAAAATGTATAAGTGTGACAGTGGGCCTACATGTGGCACCATAATTGTGACAGTGGGCCTACATGTGACATCATAATTGTGACAGTTGGCCTACATGTGACCTCATTGATTATGCTAGTGGGCCTACATGTGACATCATAATGTTGACAGTGGGCCTACATGTGACATCATAATTGTGACAGTGGGCCTACATGTGACATCATTGATTATGACCATAATTGTGACAGTCGGCCCACATGTGACATCACAATTGTGACAGTCTGTCCACATGTGACATCATAATTGTGACAGTCGGCCCACATGTGACATCATTGATTATGACAGTGGGCCTAAATGTGACATCATTGATTATGACAGTGGGCCTACATGTGACATCATAATTGTGACAGTCGGCCTACATGTGACATCATTGGTTATGACAGTGGGCCTACATGTGATGTCATTGATTGTGACAGTGGGCCTACATGTGACATCATTGATTGTGACAGTGGGCCTACATGTGACTTCATTGATTATGACAGTGGGCCTACATGTGACGTCATTGATTATGACAGTGGGCCTACATGTGACATCATTGATTATGACAGTGGCCATACATGTGACGTCATTGATTATGACAGTGGGCCTACATGTGGGGGTCATTGATTGTGACAGTTAGCCTACATGTGCCATCATTGATTGTGACATTGGGCCTACATGTGACTTCATTGATTATGACAGTGGGCCTACATGTGATGTCATTGATTATGACAGTGGGCCTACATGTGACGTCATTGATTATGACAGTGGGCCTACATGTGACATCATTGATTGTGACAGTGGGCCTACATGTGACATCATTGATTATGACAGTGGGCCTACATGTGATGTCATTGATTGTGACAGTGGGCCTACATGTGACATCATTGATTATGACAGTGGACCTACATGTGACATCATTGATTGTGACAGTGGGCCTATGTGTGACATCATTGATTGTGACAGTGGGCCTATGTGTGACATCATTGATTATGACCATAATTGTGAGTCTGCCCACATGTGACATCATAATTGTGAGTCGGCCCACATGTGACATCATTGATTATGACAGTGGGCCTAAATGTGACATCATTGATTATGACAGTGGGCCTACATGTGACATCATAATTGTGAGTCGGCCTACATGTGACATCATCGGTTATGACAGTGGGCCTACATGTGATGTCATTGATTGTGACAGTGGGCCTACATGTGACATCATTGATTGTGACAGTGGGCCTACATGTGATGTTATTGATTATGACAGTGGGCCTACATGTGACGTCATTGATTATGACAGTGGGCCTACATGTCACATCATTGATAATGACAGTGGGCCTACATGTGACATCATTGATTATGACAGTGGGCCTACATGTGACGTCATTGATTATGACCAGGTCTTTCTATTAGATATTTGATGATGACCAGAATACAGTTGATACATCGTTAAACCATTGCATCTTATCTCTGATCATGAATTAGAATTAAAAATATAAATATTTGTCAATCTTTCTATCAATACTGTGCATGAATGTTGTTGGTAAGTTGTATTTATGTAATACTGTCTGATTATGCAATACAAATGTACACTCTAGTGCCTATCACACTCACAGAGTATCTATATGCATATGTTTGTTGTTATTATTAATGTAAAGAGAAAAGGGTATTGCGATGGGGGCTGTATGCACTTGTATCTCAAAAACTGCTGATCCGATTTGACTCCAAGCTTAACACAAGAAAGGAAGTTGGTGTGCAAGATTTCTAGAATTTGGTCATGTTCCAGATAAAAGAAACCGGATCGGATCAAATTCTTGATCTATGGATATCTAGGAAATTACTGTTCAAATGTTAACACATGAAAGGATGTGAGCATACAATAGGACTCCTCAACTTTGGGTACGAGTCGGAGAAATCTATAAATCTGAAAAATCTATTTTACAATGTGACTAAAACAGGTGGTCTTAAATCTATGATAATGATTACTCTTGTTTAATTATTGTCTCACCTGCGAAGTGGAAGCGAGACAGGGATTACTCATTCCGGCGGCGTTGTACGTATGGATTTATACTTTTGGTTAAGGTTTTTTCATTGGCTTATCTCATCAATGGCCCATCTAATTTCAGTGACTGCAGAATTGGTCTACACTATACAAGGATGCTATCTCCATGGCAACCAATATCATTTTGGAACATCTTATCCATATTTTTCGTGGTTTTGGACGTAGAATTTTTATGTATTTTCTGTACATGTACTTTTGGTTAAGGTTCTTTCATTGGCTTATATTTCATCAATTGCTCATCTAATTTCAATGAAACTGCAGAATTGATCTACACTATACAAGGATGAAATCTCCATGGCAACCGGTTAGAATTTTAGGATATTCATGTAATTATGTATGCAAGTTCAGAAGCCTACCCACATGTGTACCTTCCTGCTAAATTATGTTAAAATCCTCCAAGCGGCTAATGAAGAGCAGCATTTTGACAATTTCCGTTAAATTTTTCATAAAATCTTTTTTCAGCCAAAAAATTAACCAACCAAAATTCAGTATACAAGTTCTGAAGTCTACCGCCATAGTCCTTCCCACCAAGTCTGCTTGAAATCACGCAAGCAGTTAATGAGGATTAGCATTCTAAACAATTTCCCATTTTCAGAAAATTCAAGATGGCTGCTGAAAAGATTGACCAATCAAAATTCTGTATATAGGTTCTGAAGCTTACCACTCTAGGGTCCTTCCAGCCGAGTTTGATTAAAATCGGCCAAGAAGTTAATGAGTAGGCTTTTTAACTGATTTCGTGAAATTTTTGGAAAACCCAAGATGGTCGCTGGAAAAATTGATCAATCAAAATTCTGTATTCATGTTCTGAAACCTATCAACCGAGTATCCTTTCAGCCAAGTCTGGTGGAAATTGCCCAAGCAGTTAATCAGTAGCCTTTTAAATGATTTCCCACCATGTTTTGGAAAATTCAAGATGGCCGGGCCAAAAAATTAAACAATCAAAATTCTGTATACACGTTCTGAAGCCTACTACTCTAGGGTCCTTCCAGCAGTTTGCTTGAAATCAGCCAAGTTGTTAATGAGTAGGTTTTTAACTGGGAAAATCCAAGATGGCCATTTTGTCGAGGCGTACCACCACAGGATTATTCGACCCTAGTTTCGTCGAAATCGGACCATTGATATTGGAGTAGTTTTAAAGGATTTCAGGATAATTTTTGTAAAATCCAAGATGGCTGCCAGAAAAATTTATCAATCAGAATTTGGAATAGATGTTCAGAGGTGCACCACCCTAGGATGCTCCCAACCAAGTTGAATTAAAATCGGTCAAGCGGCTAATGAGTAGTCTTTTAAACAGGTGACGGATGGTCGGCGTGGCATAACCTCTCAGGCCAGGTCAGCGAATAATCACCAGTGAGTTTTATCAAATATTTTGCTTACTACAGCATCATATTTCAGTGAAATTGCTCTCGACTTTCAATAATGAAACATTCGACAATTACTTTCACATTCCGATCAATAATTTCTTTCCGTAATAACTACCCTCTGCCTATACCATGAACACGGCGGGAAACTGTCATACTTCAAATTATCCATATCAATTTTAACAATGTTAACAAAAGGATAATTTCATATGGATGAGTTCAAGCTAGGGTCCCGCCGCGCTCATCGTATGGCGGAGTTTAGTTATCAGACTTCTTTTTACAGTTTCCACTAAACATTGTTTTTCTTGCCGAAGTTGGCAGTGTATCATTCACCTCCTCAGACCACCTGTTTCCCATCTTCAAAAAAGATGCATGTGACTTGATGCTGTTCTTTGGTTGGCTACAGTCGGGCTTTGTTGTGAGCGTGGTCACACCAACATGACAGTTAACGACTACGGTCAACGACAACCAGCTACGATCGAACTTGCTCAATCGGGCCCGACAGGCTACGACACGACGCAACTTGATAAAACTGCCATGCCACACCAACACAATTATCTGAGAAAGGCCGTTGAGTTGTCTGGTCGGGCATCGTCATGTGGCCCAGGAACTACATCTTCAGTTTCCATTAAATTAGTCATTTGGACTGTACACTGGACATGTCATTGGGCCGTACACTGGACATGTCATTGGGCTGTACATTGGACATGCCATCGGCTTCGTGAATTCTCAGGGGTTCCATCTAAGAACAACAAATCAATCTTGGTCTAGTTGCTATGATGGAATTCAGGTAGATAAACGACCTCTCGCCGTCTCATAGAAAGAGATCAGATGAGTCATATTGATGACAAATCTATTACCATTATATATATATATATGACACAAAAGTGTTCCTGTCAAAATAATTTCAAAATATTCAACATTCAGCTTACAGATTCATATCAAATTTGTTCTCAATATACAATACAGCTCAGAAAAGCTGTAAGATTCCACAACAGAAACATGCTAGTTACTACTATCGTTGAACATGATGTAAGAATTGTTTTGTTGAATATTTTGAACATAACTGGATTGGACGACATTGTTGCATAAGTTCAAAATATTCAACAGTATATATATTTTTGTTTTGGAAACAACTTAAGTTATTTCTGAGTTACATTGTAACTAGGGTCAAGTTCAAGTCGCTAACTATAGTCAGTTTGCTGGTTTACTGAACATGCGCAGTCACTATGCCAAGCTGAACGCTGAATAGTTAACTATAGTTTGTTGGTTCCGATTCCCCATTGAATTACTATTGGGGAAAGGTTGGAGCCGGGTACCAGTCTCCATTAACCCTTTCTGTCATCTGTTTTGATGGCCTACGAAAACGGATTATTTATGTCCGCTAAGACATCAAAACGTGTTTGTATGACATAAAATTGGAAGGAACAGGGGCTTGAGAACAATGGGAAAGCATAATTTCATCAAACCTAAGCTATTTAGTAAAATAATTACACTTTTATATGCCTTTATTCGTGGCAAGCGATCGGTGTCCACCATTTTGAAATTTACGCAAATATCGCACTAACCATCTGAACCGAGCTCGGGTTCTCGGTTGACTATAGTTGTCTAGCTAGTTACGTATTTGAAGTTCGACTCGGAATCTAGTTAGCTATATGGTTATGAGTCGAACTTGACCTGGGTGACCCACAGAATTCATCATCGCAGAACTGAATGTCCTCTTTGTCACAAAGTACCAATAGGGGAAACTGACATATGGTACAAGCACTATACTACTGCTGTCAGTTAGTACTGGGCATGATACATTAGTCTGGAATTCAATATAGGGACCGCATATGCGTTTACGCCTTTACTACTTGTATCAGCCAAAAACAGCTTCTACGGTCTTGAGAAATGTAAATTTGCAAAGAATATTTTTGAAAATTTACCACTGGAATGACTGGCTCGATAACCGAGCCAGTCATTTCAGTGTTAAACTTTCAAAAATATTCTCTTGGTCTGCAAATTGACATTTTCTTTGAAAATATGGACATTTTCTTGAACAAATTCAAGGGTTAAAACAAGATCTGTAGCAGCCAGCAGGGTGAGTAAACAACAGAGCACAATCTACATGTATTGTATATATCTTCATTGTGTCATGTACAATTGTTATTTACAAATAGTATTATATGATGATTGAATTACAAATGAACGTTGCATGATTTCATTCCTTATATATACTGTCAGCTTTTAACTATAGAAATATGCAGTGCAAGGACAACTATCATTTCAACTAATTACATTGTATTTTGAGATACAGTGTTAAAGTTTATACTTATCTGCACTAGTGTACTGACATATACACGTGCTATGTATTCCAATGCGACTTAACTGTCTCGCTGCTGCAAGCCATCAGACAATAATTCCAATGAGCACTCTTACTCTTGAATATTTTGAAAACAATTTGAGTGAAGCCACCAACAACTTTCAGTCAAATTGTTTTCAAAATATTTAGCAGATATAACCCTTGAATGTCGTCTGCAAACATTTAGCACCAAGACAGTTAAACACCAGATGAAAATAATATAGACAAATATAAATAAGTTATTAATTGTACAGTTTTTCATCTGCATTCACACTCTTCATTCAGACTAGCTCATGATAACGTAGTATTACAGAAATCAAATTAATGTCTCACATTTACTGGCATCGATCATGAGGTCTGGTATAACAATCTTTACTAGAAGATGTCTGTAAACTTTCAATGAAATATGAATAAGCATCATTGTAGAATAATAAGGCGATATAAAAAAACTTAGCCAAAAATCTTCCACATCATTGCTAATGAGAGAATGAATGATTCCTATCAGGCAGGAGAGCAAAATGTATGTTAATGCTATGATAAACTGATTATAATTTATAAATACATGAGATGTGCTGATACACCATTATTGATTCTGATCTTATTAAACATCTTAAACAGATATTATACGCTGTCAATTCCAGACAGAAACTGAATAATAAAGTGTGTCTGTATATAGCACAAAGTACCTCACATGAACCATTCAAGCTGACCAAACAGGCTTCTGCAGTGGCCGTAAATGTTCATTTGCAGAACAACAAGACTAAAAATTTATGACTCCAGTGATAAATTTTCAAAAAACTTGGTCTATAAATGGACATCTTCTTTGAGAAATTTGAAATTTGAAGGTTAAGAGGACAATTCAAGTCCATACTAGGGACCAGAACAGACTGATTCTCTCAGTCAGGATCCTAAACCTTCAATGGTCACAATTAGGCAATAAAATAAAATCGGTTTGCTTAGTTAATGTTCATTTGCAGGCAGACTTTTTGAAAATTTATCACGAATGACTGGTGCAGTTATTGAGCCAGGCATTCCTGTGATTAATTTTCAAAGATATTATCTTGACCTGAAAATGAACATTTGTCCAGACCACTGCACAAGCTGTTCTTGACCGGCTTGACCAATAAAGGGCTATACATTTGTAAACAGATGTGTCGTTTCAGCAGATTCAGGTCTTCCATCCCACTAGCTCTCACACGACAGCATTGCTCAGGAGTTTATGGCATGCTGAAAAGAAAACGCATACATAAGTAAAGAGTCAAACAAACTAGATATAATCAGAGAATTCCCACACCATATGAACCATTGTCAGATATTTGAGACAGAATATTAGTTAACAGGCAAAACAAGAAATTTTTTGCTTTTATAAACTTAGTAACATAAATGCTTTGATACCATTTAATGACGTTTGTTCGGTCAAATATTACGTATCGTACAGAAATGATAATTCTACTTTTAATATTGTTATTGACCCCTAATACAACAAAGATACAGCTTTCACTATTGGACAGCCATATTACCACTGGTTAAGGTTATCATGTACAAACAAGAGTAACAGGATTTAAAGGTAATACCTCTTAAGACTAACTTAGTTTATTTTAACAAACTTTCGCACATAAATATGCTTCATCAGGTGCAGAAACAAAAATTCTAGCATCAGGAATTGTGAGCATGACCCTTTGAACCCCAAAGAATAACTAATTCCTCTATGCATGTTCAATTGGTCAATGACGCTTCATTGGATACTGCGCACTATAATACCCATCAAGAAGAGAACACAATCTGCCTCTCGCATGTACCAGACCAGTCTGTACCCACTACAAATCTGCCTTTAGTCGCACACATACATGTACCAGACCAGTCTGTAACCACAGTACAAACTACTGGGCATCACCTAGGTTGTCAAATCATGACTCAGTTTAATATCACTAACCTGGCAGCAATTTTAACAGCGTTTCCATAATAACATGGTACTGTACACATCTAGACTTGGAGTGCATTATGATTACACAGGTCATGTACCACACAACAACAGCAAAACATACAATCTTTCATACAGTATCAGCAGGCACAATTTCCACACTTACAGTAGAAGTAGTTCTGAGCAATAGCCAGCTACAGTTAATAAACAATGAGCTCAAACCATGAATTTATGCAATTATTCTCGGTTACTGTACGCTAAAACATAAATCTGAAATGTCAGATCACTATATTACAAGTTTACAGCTCTGTTCATGAAGAGCACTGAATGGAAACTTCACATATCAAATCACACGCAGAGACCTAGTTTAGGCTTGGGCGATTTTTGCTTTGAAACATCGTGATCAATTTTATTAAAAAATCGCGATTTTCGATTAAATCGTAGGTCCAAATTCCCAAAGGTATAAACCGGGGTAACGTGACTTGTTTCTAGAAAAAGTTGAAATAAATGATACAAAAATAGTATGAAATTAGAACAGATTTTCATGCGCAGAATTCTTACCATCCTACATCTATGCTTAATGTATACCTTATATCCATCATCGCGGGAGTGAAATTATTAATTGGGACTGCCTAAATATTGCGCATAGTTTAATAAACATTATTTATTACATCAAAATTTGAGATAAAATGCCGCCGAGAAAAAAATATAAATTACATGATGTATCAGCTTCCGCTTATAGCCTCCCTTTGTAGGACGAGTTTAGGTCATTATCAGAGTAACGCGAAGACGTTAATATTAGTACCCGGGGAGATACTGGGCAATCCATATACATAGGACGGGAGCTTTGAGTAGGTACGAGTGTTAAAGCTGGGCGGTATTGATATTTACATCACGGTATCGGTACCATGAAAAAATACCGCGGTACCACGGTATACCGTCATCTGAGCTTGAGGCATGCCACGAAATTAGAACCATTTTTCCCATTTCCTTTTCACTTCCATCTCCAATCAACGGTAAACATAGGTAAAATAAATAAATCGGCTTCCTGATTTAGAGAAGAAAAACATGGCTATTGCGACTGTTTAGTTTCACGATTTTATTAGGTCACTATTTTTACTGCCGTAATATCATTCACGGGAATATCGGTCAAAGGGTGTGGTCGACTCGCTAACTATAACCCGCTGTTTGAGACATTGGGGTGCACTATTTTCAATCTGGATTGCAAACGGTAAAATTTTATTTTGGCAGTCGAGCGCTTTGATAAACAGAGTCCAGACAAAATCCACGAGTATTTAAATGGGGCGAGTGTTGTACTCTTATTTCTGTTGGAGTCGTATATTCTGTTACTCACGAAAACAGGCCTATACACATACATATAACACGACATTGAATATAGCTGATTCCAAAGCTTCTGATAATTACCGAATACCTGATGTGCAGACTCGTTACTCGCCATGCTTTACGTGAACAATGCGTGTAAAAAGCAATTTCCGCGAACTTCCGACGTGTAGCCAGTTGAAAAATGAATTACAAAAACTAAAACAATTTTTAGGCGTCGTTACGTAAACTGGATTTACTCCTTAAAGAAATTTCTTAAAACAAGTCAGAAAAATATAAAATAACGACTTCAACGCTGCTCGTTGTTAATAAATTAGCACGATATCAAAACGGCGCGAGCAAATACGTTTTAGTAAATTTTCATTGATAAATTCAGCATAGTAATGTATTTTCCCACGGTCTAGTTCATGAACAACCAATCAGATACGTCTTTGCGAGATTGCTGTTGTGTTTGAATAGCACGCAGTTTGTATGTTATTTTGTTATTCTAGCGTGTTTGTTCGGTGACAAAATGCTTGGAGTAATGAATTACAAATAATAGAAACGGGAATAGGCACTATATTATAGTGTAATTACTACCGGCGGACGGCCAGAGAATGAGCTTAGATGTTTTAAATAAAGCAATTTTACCATGAGACTTTCAAGATGTACGTTTGACATACAATTCTGCTTGTCATTATTTTTTAATTGATGTCTTGATGTTTGTTTTTACAACGACCCTTTCACCTCAACTCGGCTAATAGTTAGGGATGCCTGTATTTTTGGCACTATTAGCACCTATTTACCCTTGGTCAAGTCAGATTTTATGAATATATTTCTCAAATATTGCTCAAACATTATGGACGGTATTCACGGTATTTGGAAATGTCAACGGTCACGGTATACCACGGTACTACTGTCAGACCGCCCAGCTCTAACGAGTGTAACGGCGTAAACTTGTCCTATAGTGCAGTTTATAGTTGATTTCAGAATGTACGATTTACATTTAAGAGTAATCAACAGAACGCACAGTACAAAATCAAACAACCTGGAATGCTGTTGCTTTATTTCCTTTAATTTGACATGACAACCGAATCAAAAATTGTTACACCGCCTGAAATTGCTAACCCTAGAATTAAAAAGAATTATGTTCACTGATTGCCTAACACTGCAACTTAGTATATACTTGGCATTTCATGACAGACTCGGGGTCTGCAGCGAAAGAAAGAAAATTATATGGCGATTCGACGGAGTAACTAGCTGGTTTTCTCAATGACAAAGGTGTTACCTCGCTATTGTTAGCTTGTTTATTGTAGCGCTTTGTGTTGTGATTAGTAATTATTCGGCACGCACATGGCATGGCAGGATATAAACACAATGAACACAGGCGTGAATCGATTATAATTGTACTCATGTACTGATAAAATGCGACGGAAAAGTACACACTTCAGATTTAAAAACAGCAGGAAACTTTTGACGATTTTCTGATTTTTCCTCAATTACATCGTAAAAATCGCGATTTAAAAAATAAATTGAACTTCACGATTAAATCGAAAATCGTGCAAGCCTAACCTAGTTTGCCTGATATCTCTCTTTTTTTCTGCTGATTATCAATGTCACAAAATTAGCAAAACGGGTGAGTTGATGGTGTCCCAAATTTACTTTGAATGCTGCCAAATAAACTAAGTGGTTGTGTGAACACTCATTGGTCCTTAATAATTGCATCTTTACCAACCACATCACATAAATAAGGCATCAATGCTTATAATCATCTTAATTAGTGGCATATAGCCGAGATCTGAGCATACCAACTGCTGGCCATGACTGCCCTGCATGTATTTTCTAATACGATTCACAGCCTACTTATCCTACATGTATAGCATCTTACAAGTAACTGTTGATTAAGAAATCTATCAACCATTTAACTGTCTCAAAGCTGCAAACCAGCAGACAATAATTTCAATGAGCAAAAACTCTTGACTTGCTGAATATTTTGAAATCAATTTGACTGAAAGTTGTTCCACCAACATCATCCAGGGATATAACCATTGGAATAAGTCATCTGCAAAAACTCAGCAGTCAGGCGGTTAATGATCAAGCCTAGCAAAATGGCATCGGTAAGGATCTTGAGAAATATACATTTGCAAACCAAGACGACTATTTTTGAAAATTTATGACTTGGTCTTCAGATGGATAAATTTAATAGTCTTGACCATTCAAGCATTCATGTTTACTTAGCCACATACCTATCAATAAGTGAATTACGCATTTCTTTGGCAATAGCGCTAGGTTGTGCGTCCCCAAGTTTGAAGACACTCTCGATGACAGAGACCTCTGTACTGGTTGTATCAAGTCCACAAAAAGCCACCCAATCATTAACGAGTAAGCCAGCCCCGATCACATTACTACCACGATTCACTGTCCCGGCCTGTGGGAAAAACAGGAACAATAGCAACAAGTGACAATGGAGAAATCCAGGTATAACTATGCCCAGCCCATCTTTAGCTAAGCTTCACCCAGCTTTAGCTATGTCCCACCCATCTTTAGCTATACCCCGTCCATCTTTAGCTAAGCGCCACCCACACCTCGCTCGTGCTGGGATCGATCCCTGAACTCCCCAACTATCAATTTCCAGAAAACTATACTCAGGGGCACTTGTAATAGTCAGGACAACCACTTACCACAAGAGGCACTTGTAATAGTCAGGACAACCACTTACCATGAGAGGCACTTGTAATAGTGAGTACAAGCACTTAACATGAGAGGCACTTTTAGTAGTGAGTACAAGCACTTACCATGAGAGGCACGTGTAATAGTGAGTACAAGCACTTACCATGAGAGGCATGTGTAATAGTGAGTACAAGCACTTACCATGAGAGGCACGTGTAATAGTGAGTACAAGCACTTACCATGAGAGGCATGTGTAATAGTGAGTACAAGCACTTACCATGAGAGGCACGTGTAATAGTGAGTACAAGCACTTACCATGATAGGCACTTGTAATAGTGAGTACAAGCACTTACCATGAGAGGCACGTGTAATAGTGAGTACAAGCACTTACCATGATAGGCACTTGTAATAGTGAGTACAAGCACTTACCATGAGAGGCACTTGTAATAGTGAGTACAAGCACTTACCATGAGGGCCACTTGTAATAGTGAGGCTAACCACTTACCACGAGGGCCACTTGTAATAGTGAGGTTAACTACTTACCATGAGGGCCACTTGTAATAGTGAGGTCAACCACTTACCATGCGGAGCACTTGTAATAGTGAGGACAAGCACTTACCACGAGGGCCACTTGTAATAGTGAGGACAAGCACTTAACATGAGGGCCACTTGTAATAGTGAGGTTAACCACTTACCACTTGTGATAGTGAGGTTAACCACTTACCACGAGGGCCACTTGTAATAGTGAGGGCAAGCACGCACCATGAGGGGCAGTTGTAATTATGAGGACACCCACTTACCACGAGAGGCACTTGTAATAGTGAGGTTAACCACTTACCACTTGTGATAGTGAGGTTAACCACTTACCACGAGGGCCACTTGTAATAGTGAGGACAAGCACTCACCACGAGAGGCACTTGTAATAGGTGAGGACAAGCACTCGCCACGAGGGGCACTTATAATAGGCGAGGACAAGGACTCGCCACGAGAGGCACTTGTATAGTGACGACAAGCACTTACCACGAGAGGCACTTGTAATAGGTGAGGACAAGCACTCGCCACGAGGGGCACTTATAATAGGCGAGGACAAGCACTCACCACGAGAGGCACTTGTATAGTGACGACAAGCACTTACCACGAGAGGCACTTGTATAGTGAGGACAAGCACTTACCACGAGAGGCACTTGTAATAATGAGGACAGTTCATCTTGATCATCTACTGTTGTGTTTGGATGAACCTGTAAAGCAAATATACAAAATAAGCCATAATTATGATAGTTATTGCTTATGAAGATTACTTTGTTAAGGCCATCAAATTGTTTATTGAAGCATTAGGTGTGTCTAAGTAGGGCTGTGCAGTTTTGGTAAGAACACAACCGGTAACAGTGTTGGCCATAAATCCCGTTATAACCGGATATCCAGTTTATTGACTGAAAATATTTTCAGTTTTCATGAAAAAATTATTCGCAATACCACGAAAATAGAACGTTTTTAGTGGTAGACTTAAATCTGTAGCTACATGTATAGTATCCGATGCAATCTTAGAGGATATAGTGAAATCATTACTTAAATTGCTTTAAAACATTAGATTTTGCGCTTTTAAATTCATCGCGATATGTCATTTCAAGTTCTTGCACAATCTGTCATATTAGATTCCTAGACAATTAGCAATTTGTATACCCCCCCCCTCTAGGAGAACGCGTAGAGAGATACATTGCGTAGGAAATCAAATTTATTGATCTAATTAATCGGATATGTGTAATCAAATTCGGCCGTATTATACTATCTACTAGCGTAGTTTCCGCGAAAAAGGAATTCATACGTATTTTAATATAGACCATAAGCGTGATTTGGAAGGACTTGGTTTAAAACTGTATCAGTTGTAAGCTGTAAAAGTTGTTTTCCGGCGCTAATAATGTATATCGACCTGCGTCGAGTGTTAATTATATCGTCCAACATACGTCGAGCCAGCTCTTGAACATTCACGAGAAATTACTCTTGATTGCCCGAGCGATTAGACAAATTCGATCTCAACTTACTTTGGCAGGTTATATCATGTCCCGGGTTTAGAGTCCCGGATACACGTTCAGAATTCATAATAGACATAGATATCAGAAACACTAGATCGCTTATGATATGCTTTCAAGTGTGTATTATAGAATTTAATAAAACGCTAGCAGATTATAATTTCTGAACATATGTAGCAATACGATCTAGCAACATTCTCCTGTTACGATACTGCGTAGGTATGGTTTTATTTCAGATTTTATTTCGCAAATAGATAAAATTAAAGCAAATTTATACAATCAATGTTATATATTATGATATATCCTTGATAAATCATTATAAAACCAGATTTTTAAACATACACGGTTGTACAGTTGTCAAATTACGTCACCGGTTTTCGAACCGTCATGCTTGAAAATCCGGAGACGGTTCAAAATCCGAATAACCGCACAGCCCTATGTCTAAGCAATCTCTTTGAACTTTCTCCATATTGGTTCCCTATCCATAGGGATACCTGTACATATAAGTAAATAAACTACATTTATTCTTAAAATTTTAAAGATATGAACTTAGACGGATGGAATGTATGAATCCAGTTAATTGATCAATCATATGAGGTCAAAACAGGGCTATGTTTGAAATTCCATGACTTTTCATGAACAAAATTAACAAAATCCATGACCTCCAACAATTAATATCTAGCAGATTTGTGTTTATGACGTAGCTACATAAATAAGATCCGAGTAATTCTGCAAAATGTCTCAATATTGCCTCTTGCAACAACCAAGACACAGCCTTGATTTGATAAGCTATTGCCATAATTTATATTGCATAGAGGTGATTTATGCCAACAGATTTCTTTTTATTTTACATGATTACCATTTTCCATGACTTTTCCATGACCTATGATAAAAAACACTGATTTTCCATGACTTTCCAGGTATGGAATTTAAATTTTCAAATTCCATGACTTTCCAGGATTTCCATGACCAGTTCGAACCCTGTCATAATCAACTACATCACAAGTAGGCTGATGTCATAATCAATTACAGAATGGCATATTTAAGTCTGTCATGTTGTATGAGTTGGAAGCCAGCATAAAAATAACTAGCATTACGAGAATGGTTTTATACCAACAATTGAGCACCAGTGAAGACAAGTCTGAAATCATGGAGCCAGCAAATACATATATATATATACCGTAATTTCTCGACTAAAGGCCGCCCTCGAATATAGGACGCTGTCCCAAATTTGACCAAAATCCGCCCAAAAAACTCTTGTATTCAAGTATAAGACGCTGTTAGATTTAGAAAAAACGTACCTTTAAAAAATCGAAAATTGGTATCAATAATAACCATCAATCCGGTCATGTTTAATGCATGACTAAAAATTATCATGATGTTAGAGAAATTATTAAATAGGACCGCCTAAATATCGTGTATCTTCAATAAAGATTGTTTATTACATCAAAATCAATCTAATTTTGGCATAAAATGTCTCCTTGAAAACATCGAAATCGCGTGATAGAAACATATTGTAATGGCTCTTTTGCGTTTGGAGGCGCTGTGTGATCTTATGTGCTAACGGGAGTTGGTTATCTGGCTCTTTTGTGATTGGAGGCGCTGTGTAATCTTATGCGCTAACGGGAGTTGGTTATCAAACAGGTACGGGAACATTCAGTTCCTATCGCGCAATGATGATATATAGCAATTTCCGAGTCCAGAATATTTATATCCGAGTACTCGCTCTAATTAGAATAAAGATCTTTTGCGATTGGAGGCGAATCACGTGATTTATACACGTATCTTTTCTCGACGCCATTTTATGTCAAATTCTGGATTAATTTTGATGTAATAAGTGATATGTATTAAAGAATAAGCAATATTTAGGCGCCCCAATTTAATAATTTCACTTCCGCTTGGTGTTTTTGGAGTATACATTAAACATAGTCGTCAGGCGGCGCGAATTGGCTAGGGTAACATTTAGTTCAATTTCCGTGGTATAATCTGTGACTTTTTAAGAAAAATTTCGACCCAAAAATGTGCCGAAGGAATGTTCTCGAATATAGTACGCACCCCCCTTTCTAGTACATGTGTTTTGACCAAAAAACTGCGTCCTTTAGTCGAGTTTTACCGGTATATATCTAAAACTGCGGCTACCCCTAAAGTTAAATGTCCATAAAGTAACAAATAGTTCTAAATTTAGCCAGGATATATCTTTTATCAATAGATGAGAACTTGAAGTTAACTAAGAACGATATTAAATTTTTGAACGTGATATTGCACTGTACTCCCCCAATTTATCGAAGCTAACATTGCATGATATTTCATACAGTAAATGAGACATCATACTGGCTCAGATGTAGGAGTGGGTTAGTATAATATATCTTCACATAAAACCACCAATACGTTTCACAGTTATAGAATGACTGCAGATCAATTTCTTTTATACGTGGAAATCCTGGAAGATCAAAATTCTACGTGATTGTGGTGGTAAATATTTTGAGATTTAATTTGATGAAAATTGTTGCGGTCTTCAATATCAAAATAGGCAAGAGATTAGATTTTATATTGCAGCGAATAATGGGTACAAGCTACAGTCAAGCTATATGTAACCTTTAACGGACAGCACCTACGCAATCAACATAAAAGTTGTCACTAAAGACACCCAGCCACTTTTACAATTAGCTCATTTGAGATAGAATGACGTCACTGTGCAAGGAGGCAAGATGGCTATGTTCTCAATGACAAAATAATGCCATGTCCAATGAGTAATTGGAGAACTGCCCATAAACGAATGTGTCTGAAAGTCATTTATATCGAATCGTCATTTATCAATACAAAGTCCGTCATCAGTGATATCGCTACAGGCATGACATGGGTATTGTAGATCAGATTTGAAAATTGGTTTATAAAACAGACATAGATACATGTAGCTCTGAAATATATGTATTTGAGTCTCGCACAAAATGCATAAAGGTGGAGATCCACAATCCATATGGAGATGCAACTATATTCAGAGTGGCAACCATATTCAGAGTGGCAACCATATTCAGAGTGGCAACCATATTCAGAGTGGATAACATAATGAATTATGAATAGTATGTTTGAAAATCTAGCTCTTACCAAGCCTCCCTGATTGCTGATACTACAGTATGCAACCATATTCAGAGTGGATAACATAATGAATTATGAATAGTATGCTTGAAAATCTAGCTCTTACCAAGCCTCCCTGATTGCTGATACTACAGTATGCAACCATATTCAGAGTGGATAACATAATGAATTATGAATAGTATGCTTGAAAATCTAGCTCTTACCAAGCCTCCCTGATTGCTGATACTACAGTATGCAACCATATTCAGAGTGGATAACATAATGAATTATGAATAGTATGTTTGAAAATCTAGCTCTTACCAAGCCTCCCTGATTGCTGATACTACAGTATGCAACCATATTCAGAGTGGATAACATAATGAATTATGAATAGTATGTTTGAAAATCTAGCTCTTACCAAGCCTCCCTGATTGCTGATACTACAGTATGCAACCATATTCAGAGTGGATAACATAATGAATTATGAATAGTATGCTTGAAAATCTAGCTCTTACCAAGCCTCCCTGATTGCTGATACTACAGTATGCAACCATATTCAGAGTGGATAACATAATGAATTATAAATAGTATGCTTGAAAATCTAGCTCTTACCAAGCCTCCCTGATTGCTGATACTACAGTATGCAACCATATTCAGAGTGGATAACATAATGAATTATGAATAGTATGCTTGAAAATCTAGCTCTTACCAAGCCTCCCTGATTGCTGATACTACAGTATGCAACCATATTCAGAGTGGATAACATAATGAATTATGAATAGTATGCTTGAAAATCTAGCTCTTACCAAGCCTCCCTGATTGCTGATACTACAGTATGCAACTATATTCAGAGTGGATAACATAATGAATTATAAATAGTATGCTTGAAAATCTAGCTCTTACCAAGCCTCCCTGATTGCTGATACTACAGTAACTACCCACAAGCACATTGCCAGCTACAGTCTGACGGAATACTTCCACTTTCAACGTATCTGTGATTATGTCTTCAGTCTCCTGTAAAAGAAAACAGTCAGAATGCATGCAACTACCTGTACATATGTATTCACGTAACACTAAGCTGCATTCACACTAGATTCATATATGCATCATATAAATACTTGCATGAAACAGGGAATACAGACATGAGTGACAGGGAATACAGACATTAGTGACAGGGAATACAGACATGAGTGACAGGGAACACAGACACGAGTGACAGGGAACAGAGACATTAGTGACAGGGAATAGAGACATGAGTGACAGGGAACAGCGACATGAGTGACAGGGAATAGAAACATGAGTGACAGGGAATAGAGACATGAGTGACAGGGAATAGAAACATGAGTGACAGGGAATAGAGACATGAGTGACATGGAATAGAAATATGAGTGACAGGGTATAGACATGAGTGACAGGGAATAGACACATGAGTGACAGGGAATACAGACATGAGTGACGGGCAATAGAAACATGAGTGACAGGGAATACAGACATGAGTGATGGAGAATAGAAATATGAGTGACAGGGAATAAAGACATGAGTGACAGGGAATAGAGACGTGAGTGACAGGGAGTAGAACCATGAGTGACAGGGAACAGAGACATGAGTGAAACGGAATAGAAATATGAGTGACAGGGAATACAGACATGAGTGACAAGGAATAGAGACATGAGTGATAGGGAATCGAGACGGAGACAATTTTAGACATTTCTAAAAATCGACCAAAATCCAAGATGGCCACTGGCCAAATTGGCCAATCAACTTCATTTGAACAAATTTGGATGCCTATGCCAGTCAAATTAGTTACAGAATATGCATATTTCTTACATGATAAGATACAGAATTTGTCATTTCGTGTCTCAGTGTTTGTTCATAAAGGTTCACAGCTTAAGACCACTGAATGAATGGAATATTCTGTTGAATATTGTGTAACTAATTTGACTGTCACCAACAGGTTCCAGTCACAAGTTTAAAATATTTAACAGCAAGATACAAATTCACGTGATCTACATTTGTAAGCAGAGTAGTGACGCAGTCATTCTAACACAGTAGGCTAGCAACTTTAACTTGCTACACTACACCTATAATATAGTACAATAGACCGTAGACCGGTCCTTCATCAAGTTCAACACCTACCAGGCCTGGGGTCAGTCGCATTTAACCCTTCAATGGCCACATTTGGTCAAGAAAATTTAAGTATTTTCTTAGTGAATGTCCATTTACAGGTCAAGAGAACATTTTTGAAAAATTATCACTGGAATGACTGGCTCGGTTCTCTTGGCCTGTAAATGGACATTCCACAAGACAATACAGAGGCCGGTATGAACACTACAGGGTTAAATGTAACCCTGTAACTTTCAGAACCAGTCAACCTCGTGTGTGGTGTGCCTCAGGGGTCTATTCTAGGTCCGGTGTTATTTACACTCTACACACAACCACTTGGATCGGTTATTGATCAGCACAACATTATGCGTCACTTCTATGCTGATGACACACAGCTTGTCATTAGTTTTGAACCTTCAACATGTACTGCACGCTTAGCAACAAGTCAGCTCAATATGTGTTATATAGACATTAAAGAGTGGATGACTACAAACATGCTGAAACTTAACGATGAAAAGACTGAAGCTCTGTTAGTCGGGCCAGCAAACCGACGTGCTAAGACTGACCTATGTGACATCACAGCTGGAAATAGTCAAATAAAGCTGTCAACTGTCGTAAAGGATCTTGGTGTATACTTAGACAATGAACTGACTATGGATAAACATGTTAGTTACATCTGCAAAGTCTGCTATTTTCAATTGCGCAATATCGGCAGCATCAGGCGCTATATCACAAAAGAGGCCGCGATCATGCTAGTACGAGCATTGATAACGTCGCGCCTGGATTATTGTAATAGCCTCCTGATTGGCGCCTCAAAAGAACTTATTCAGCGACTTCAGGTGGTCCAGAACACTGCAGCGAGAATCATATCCCTGTGTGCCAAGCGAGAACACATTACTCCGGTCCTACATGATTTGCACTGGCTCCCCATTGTGCAAAGAATAACTTTTAAGACACTATGTCTGACATACCAATGTGTATCTGGCACAGCACCAGCCTATCTCTCTGACCTTGTACAACCTTACATTCCTGGTCGCTCTCTCAGATCTGCAAATCTAAATCTACTAAAAGTACCTAAGGTCAACTCTAAAACATATGGCCATAAAACTTTCTCTTTCACTGCAGCTACCGAATGGAATAACTTACCAAATGAAATTAGAAACTCATCAACTTTAGAAATCTTTAAATCCAATCTTAAATTCTATTTATTTCAAATAGCATATCCATAGAATACTTACGCGCGTTAGCGCTTAGAGCATGCAGTTGCATGGATTAAGCGCTCTAAAAATTTACTATTATTATTATTATAAATGTAACTAGTTACAGTTACATTTCACTATGTCAATGACAGTTACATTTGACTATGTCAGTGACAGTTACATTTGACTATGTCAGTGACAGTTACATTTGACTATGTCAATGACAGTTACATTTGACTATGTCAGTGACAGTTACATTTGCCTATGTCAGTGACAGTTACATTTGACTATGTCAATGACAGTTACATTTGACTATGTCAGTGACAGTTACATTTGCCTATGTCAGTGACAGTTACATTTGACTATGTCAATGACAGTTACATTTGACTATGTCAGTGACTGAAGGAAATTTCAATTTCCCTTTCTTCAGATCTAACAATACTCACCATTCTATTACTTCTGATACAAACTATCCTGGATAGCTGGCCCTAGGACTATAAACGTAGTAAGCTTTACCGACTCCTGGAACCAGGTACTCGGCTCCCAACTGCTGAGTACCCCTTTGCCATGAAGCTCATATTGTTTGCATAGCCACCAAACAAGAGATACCCATGGCTTGCCTCCGTGGGGCTGGGAGGCTGGGTCCGTAATAGAATGGTGAGTATTGTTAGATCTCGGAGAAAGGGAAATTGAAATTTCCTTCATTCTCCTTCGATCAATACTCACCATTCTATTACTTCTGATATACATGTGTACACCAGATTTAGACAGTAACCTGGTGGGAAGGGGCAAGCAATCAATTGCTACTTTTGCCCCTTGGAGAAAGGGCTAGACTTAAACTTGATTAATGGAGACCTAAAAGGACCATCAAGTTAACGGAACCGAATCACATTCGCATCACTGCCCACCCACCCTTTTTTTCTCCTAAGAAAAGGGAGAGAACTCATGCATCTCGCCTGAAACACAAATATGCCAAGAGGGTTAACTGCTCTTTGCCTATATTATGCTGGGAATGAGCATGAATATATAAGATGAATGAACATGATCTATAGACATAATACAAAAAACTCTCAATCTTCAATTACCTCATGATATTTGGATTTTAGACGTAGAGCCTCCAACCATTCACTTGTCCGGCCATCAGTGACACAATCTGGTTGACATCCTCTCGCTTGACCATGTCTGCTTCTTAATTCTTTCTTACAAATGCCAAAAAAGGGAGAAGAGCAGTGTGGTCGTATAACTATCGTTTCAAAACAGCTAAAGCGAGTGGATTGGCGGAGTCTGACACATCCCTCATAGTAATCCGTGAAAGAGGACTCAGTGCCATTGTGCAACACCCATGATGTCCTCTCGGTCGAGGCGGCTATTCCTCTAACATCGTGTGCCCTTGCGCATTGCACCTGGTGCCCAATCGCAATCTCATGGGTAGTCTGAATGCATTCGACTACCCAACGAGAGATTGAATCCATGGATGTGGCGCCACATGGCTTCTTATGGCAGATCCACAGATGTCTATCATTCGACCGTAATGAGTCTGTCCGTCTTTTGTACTTAGTCAAAGCATGGACTGGGCACCAGACACTGGCATCACGATCAAACCTAGTTAGTTTCGGTATAATGATCGGTTTGCCGGGATATCTCAAAGATTGATTCTTTGACATAAACTCTGCTCTTGGCAGTAGACGCAGACCCTCGCCGGAGACAATAAATCGGTCCCTCTCTGCTGAAAGTGCATGGATCTCACTGCGCCTTCTAGCTGAGGAAGCTGCCAATAGAAAAACCGCCTTTAGAGTCAAATGCTTTAGACTAGCCGATTGCAACGGTTCGAAAGGGTGCTTGGCCAGTACATTAAGCACTAAAGATAGACTCCAGGCTGGAATGACTACGGGTTGTCTCGGCCGGCGATTGCTCATTCCCTTCACCATCACATTCAACTGGGCCACCTCTGGACTATCCCTCTTGGCTAGACAAGGGATTTAACTGATGCCAAAGCTGACTTGTATCCAGCAATTGTGACAGGAGCTAGTCCTGAAAAGAACAGCTCACAGAGTCTGCTATTTGCTGAATAGTGGATTGAAAGGTATCAATACTCTTTCCTTGGTTTAAACATAATTTTATTTTGTTCAATGGGAGCACAGTAAGACATAAGTCTTATACACGTGTCTCCCATACATACAAATACAATACATTAATAAATACATCAAGATGGGGTATAATAAAACATAATTAAATAGTAACGTATGTATAACTAGTTAAATGATAATTTATATCAACCACTGATTACAATTGTCTAGGTAGTTCGCACGCTTACGTATGTGTACGTGAATATGTGCGTGTGTGCGTATGTATTGGCGTGCGTGTGTGCATAATGCGAGAGAGAGAGAGAGAGCGAGAGAGAGAGAGAGAGGGAGGAGAGCGGGAGAGAATGGGGGAGAGAGAGGGGGCGGAGGGAGGGAGGGAAGTAGAGAGCGAGAGAGAGAGGGGGGGGGGGAGAGAGAGGTTGGGATGGAGTGTGTGTGTGTGTGTGGGGTGGGGGAGAGTTAGGGAAAGAGAGACAAAAAGAGAGGAGGGGAGAATGAGAAACAGGGTATAAACTAAGAATTTGACAAGAGTGAGAAAGGTAAGGTGAGGAGCTCTTAATGCTGCGTTCACCATGCTTGTATATGTTGGGCTGTTTGCATTTCACTCTTATAGTTGCGAATTTAACAAATAGGAAGTTACTTAAAGCGGTTGGTATTGACTATGTATTGGCATACGGTGTTACATATTGTAACATTCTTTTCCAAGTCGACATTGTTAATGCCGTATAGAAGTTGATTAGCTGTCAGTGTGGCAAGAGAGATATTCTTTAGGACGAGCTGATTTTGGAGAGAGACACTTTGGTCGTTAAAAGGAGGGCAGTGGGGGAGATGGTGATTTGTGGATTCATCAGTGTATCCACATGGGCAGCTAGCTGAGTCTGACAGAAAATTTTCAAATAGATGCTGATTTAAATTACTACAGCCAGTGCGAAGCCTACATAGGATTACATTAGCTAACCTTTGGCCGACATAATACCAGGGAGGATCATATAGGCGACATGGCTTGCTCTTGAATTCCGTGAGAGTAACGGAACACGTGACCGGCGCTGGGAGAGTATTCCATGCGCGGACTGTTGTTGGAAAAAAGGATCCTCGGAAGAGCTCAATTCGGCAACGAAATGGAGTAAATAGGTTTGCATTACGAATGTTGTAGGGGTTTCGTGCCTGGGATAATGCAGGAAGGTGATTATTCAGAATTTCACACGTCATCCCGTTGATAATTTTATATAGCATAACTAGTCTGTGAGATTCCCGTCTATGTGAAAGCGTTTCTATTCCTGTTTCGGTGTACAAGTCTTCCGTACGAGCACTACGTGTCATTCCACATACTGTTCTGAGAGCATCTTTTTGGATGTCCTCCAGTCGTGTTACAAGATACTGTGGTATGTTATCCCAGACAACGTCTGCGTATTCTAGAGATGGCCTAATAAAGCTTTTGTACATAATTTCAAGACATTTCCGGTCTAGGATATATTTTAGGCCCTTGAGTAAAGAAAGTTTGTGTTGAGCATTTGTTATTAAGTTTTCCACGTGAGTAAGCTAAGTGCCTTTGTTATTGAAGGTAATGCCAAGATGTTTATGGTTGTTTGACGGGAGTATTTCAGAATTTTTGAATTTAACTGGAAAGACAGTGGGCTCATTACGCAGAGAAAAAGCAACAGACTAGTAGTTTTGGAGGCATTAAATTCGACAAGCCATGTGTTAGCCCATTGCGTCATGATCAGGATATCATGGTCTATTGTTGCAGAGTGTGCTTCTAAGTTTTCAGACATTACATATAGGCAGGTATCATCAGCAAACAGTCTAATATTGTTTAAAATATCGCTGGGCATGTCATTAATAAAGACTAAAAATAGCAAGGGACCAACGACTGAACCGTGTGGCACTCCAGCGTGCAAGCGAAGTAAGGTAGATTCATTGCCGTTTATAACTACTTGCTGATAACGGTTTTCGAGATAGCTTTCAAACCATGCCAGTAAATTTCCACAGATTCCGAAATTTCTCAATTTTTGTAGAAGACCACGATGCCACACTCGATCGAATGCTTTAGAAATATCAAAGAACAAGAACAGTATTTCCTTTTGATCATCAAGAGCCTGAGCGATATCAGTGTAAATGTCTAACAGTTGATTTACTGTAGAATTTGACGGAAGAAATCCGGATTGGTATGGAGTTATATCGTGTCTAATGTAGTTGTAAATATGTTTAAAAACAGTTCTCTCCATAACTTTGCTTAGGCAGCTCAAGAGAGCTATTGGTCGGTAATTTAAACATTGGTTCTTTTCACCTTTTTTAAAAATAGGAGTTACATTAGCAATTTTCCATGGGGTCGGAAAATGTGCGCTAATAATGGAATGATTAAAGAACTGCGCTAGTATTGGGACCAAGACCGCCTTACTCTCATATAACAGTTTCGGGCGTAATCTGTCTGGGCCAACGGCTTTAGAAGTATCCAGATTAGACAGTACATCTGAGACATCGAAATTTGTTATTGTGATTGAGTTTAAGATACCCTTTCCGTCACACCAGTCTGCAAATCTGTTAACTTGTTGTTATATGACTTGAAGGTTGACCTCCTTCTCGCAGCTGCGATGAAATTCGCAGCTTGTCGAGAAAAGCCTTCCGACGTGGAATGTTGTTTGATAACATCCACGCAGTCAATTTGAACATTTCGGGACGCTCGTGTAGGAAGCATCACTTGGCCTGGGAGATTATGTTCGGAATCTCGGCCAACTGCACTGGATTGTCTAGATCTAGAAGATCCGTGAACCATGCCCTGCTGGGCCAAAATGGTGCTATTAGCAGGACCAGGCACGGTTCCTCCCTGATCTTCACCAATATCTTCGGCAGAAGAATGGTGGGTGTGTATGCGTAAGCGTGCATCCCTCTCCAGCTTATCGCCAGAGCGTCTGTATCGACGGCTTTGGCTCTAGAATCGGCAAGACATAAGTCATGATTTGAGCATTTTCCTTTGTGGCGAACAAGTCCACATTGGGTTTGCCCCAATGCTCGAAGATCCTGTGAAGAACTGGAGGGTTGAGAGACCATTCTGTTGGCAGAATTCTCTGTCTCCGAGAGAAAGCATCCGCCAGAATGTTCAATCGCCCAGGAATGTGAGCTGCTTTCAAAACAACCGAGTAATTCCTGCACCATTGAATCAAGTGCCACACATTCATACATAGTGTGGGTGACTTGGTCCCGCCTTGGAGATTTATGTATGATACTACTGTCGAGTTGTATGACCGTATCAATATCGCCGTGCCCCTGACTTTTGGCAGAAACCGTTCCAATGCCAGTTCCACTGCCATCATTTCCAACAGATTGATATGCAGCTGGCTCTCTTGCAGAGTCCATGTGCCCGAGACCTGGTGTTCTCCCAGGCAGGTCCCCCATCCATCCAGCGATGCATCCGTGTACATGGACAGCTGCTGGTGGGGTAGGTCCAGCGAAACCCCTACTAGGAGATTCTGATGCTTTTTCCACCATACAAGATGCGACATTATTGCCTCCAAAACTGGCACCAGCTTTGACAGGGGTTCCGTTCTCTGTTTCCACAGACATCAGATATAACTGGATAGGTCTTCGCATCAGAGCACGAAAACTCTTGAGGATGGCTAACAGAGACACTACTCTGGGCTCCGACGGGTAAACCCTGCCCTCCTCGAGATCGAATCGCATCCCTAAATAAACGATCTGTTGAGTAGGTGTCAACTCGGATTTCTCCTTGTTGACTATCCACCCTAGATCTGAAAGCAACTTCAGTGTCAGAGTTTTATCCACCTCTAACCTGGCTGATGTGTCTGTTTTGATCAGCCAATCGTCTATGTAGGTGTGAAGCGCCACATTCTATTTTCAGAGAAACGCTGTCACCGCAAGGACCACTCTGGTGAAAACCTGTGGAGCTGTCGACAGGCCAAATGGGAGGACTACAAACTCCCCTACTTGATTCTGAAACGCAAATCTCAGAAACCTGTGAGAACTCCTGTTCATTGGAATGTGGAAATATGCATCTTTCAGATCGATCGATACACACCACATTCCCTTCCTCAATCCTGCCATTACCGACCTCAGTTTCCATCTGAAACCGAGGCGTATGGATAAACCAATTTAATGGCCTGAGATTGAGTATGGGTCTCCATCCCCCTGTGCTCATGGGGACAAGGGACATATTTGAATAGAAGCCTGGAGTGTTCCGGTTTGCTGGTTTTATTGCTCCCTTCAGAAGCAAACCTGACACTTCGTTTTGAATGGCTTCTAACTTGTCTGGTTCCCTTGGTACGGGTGTCCAGACAGGTGCCAAAGACAGATTTTGTGGTGGAAAATCCCACCACTCCGGCATGTACCCCTGGGATAACTATGCCAGGACCAGACTGTCTGACGTCACACCTCGCCAAGCCTCGACGAAACGCATGAGCCTTCCATCCACTATAGACGCATCGACGCCTAATGCGGGTGTCTGGCTCGTGATCCACTCCACCCCCTCTCTTGACGAGAGAGAGAGAGTGAGAATCATTTTGGTCTTGGCTTGGCCGGTCTAACTGGCACCGCTGTTCCTGTCACACAGATGCGGTCCAGGCAGATACGAAGGGAGCCCTCGTGCCCTCAGGTATGATCCGCTCCCTTCTTTCCGCCCTTAGAGGACTTACCCTTCCCCTTCCCGCCTCTCGGGCGATCAGGAGCAACATTGGGGAGGGTAGGGGCCTCCACAACCTTCTTGGCCGGTGGCGGCTGAGAAGACCCAGTAGAAGCAGAAGCAGCACTAGGCTTAGCTTTCGCCTTGCTTTTGTGCTTTTTCTGCTTCTTAGGTTGCCCGGTTAGAAGCTTGGCTACAGCCCCTAGTGCGTGCGCTTGATGCACTAGTTCCAGCTGTAGATTAACCGCCAACCGATTCTGCGCGATGTTGGCAGTGTCTTCTAAGATGGCCCACGCTTGGCCACCAAAGACGCTAGGGCCAGTAAGGGGCGTCCCAAGAAGACGCTCCCTAACGGCAATAGCTGGACGCATATGGTCAAGGACCAATTGCCTCCTAGACTTCGTCACTCACGCTTGCACCCTTGCCAATGCGTCCATAGACAGCACCAGGCCGTCATTGACACATGAAAGCACCACAGGTGGCACAGGGTGGCCTGCCCCCGCTTCAGCCCACACCGACTGAAGAAGGCGATAAGAATGATTGACAGCACTCATTGCTGCCCTCAACCCCTCATCGCATAAGGACAGGACTTCGTCAAGGTGTACCCGAGACTTGTCCACCAGCGCTGGGGCGGGTACGGCACTCATTACTGCCCTCACCGCATAAGGACAGGACTTCGTCATGGTGTACCTGAGACTTGTCCACCAGCGCCGGGGCGGGGCCACCCGCTCCAGCACTCTGGACACCCAGTGGTCATCCTCAGTGACCGTTGGGACAACACCATATCTGTCATATTCCCCCCGTGGGATACGACACCTCGCCAGCACCTCCCTGGAGCCGCAGGAAGCTGGCCCTTGGTCAGGAGTTGTTTGCTATAAATAGCATCCAATAACTCCATAAACCTTGGATCCAGTCCAATAGACTGGATCCGGGCTGCGGGCAAGATCCCCGTTCTAATTGATGCCACCGATGGATGGGGTGCATCCTCCTCAGCCGTGGTCGAAACCACAGACGGGTCTACCCTGGCTAGCCAAGCCAGAGCCTCTGACCAGTCTGTCTCCGAGGAGGACACTCTCGTGAACACGTCACCCGTTGACGTGTTCATGGCCCTACCAGCAACGGCCTCCCGGCTAGGAGCCATTGCTGATACGCCAGGAACTCTGGTACCGTATGGTTCCGCCGCCACCCCATGAAAAACACCAGTCCATGGAGTAGGCCCGCACGGAAAGCCGTGCGGACCCGTAACAGTTGAAGAATCATGGCCAAACACAGGCGCCAACGGCACCCCATGCCTGACCGCCGGACCAGGCGAGTACCACGCCTGGCCAGCCACACCTGTCACCGTGTCGGTTGGCGGCAAACCAACCATCACGGGAACGGTGCCCGGTACCGGAGTGACCTCAACCACGGGCAGAGCCGCTACCCTGGCTTGCGCCAAGCCAGACAGATGGAGGACGGTTCCGTCCAGGACGGAATCGACCTCCATGCTCTCCACCCGTGGCATCTCAGGCCGCAGCAATCTCTCCTCCTCGTCTTCAGACCCCGAAGACGCATCACTAGACGAGGAAACCGTGGAGCCATCCTGGCGGATGGCTCCCATGCCAGATGGACCGGCCACTGCTACTGGACGACCAGGTGGCCGCAGAGAGACAGAACCCGTCAAGCCGGAGCCCGACGGGACTGCCAGGGAGCCGTACGAGACGGCTCCCTCGGTGGCCAGTCCAGAACCCTGTCCAAGGACAGGGTACGAACCAAGCACGGGAAGAGACTGCCCTACAACTTTTGGAAGCAGGGATGACACCAGCGTAGGCAGAACGCTATGCAAGAAGCCTTGCATAGCAGGACCAAACCATGCCAGTGGTGCCGTCTCCGCAACCTCCGGTTGCAGACATGGAACGCCCCCAAGGGCCGAAACGGACGCTCCACGATTTGCTTTCGGACCGCCTGACCCCGCGTCAGACCCTGCCAAGTCCTTCTGGGCAAGGAACTTGACCATCATGTCGGACGACCACACTGCACAAATGTTACACCTACTGTCAAGATTACATTTGGTACAACGGAAACAGACATGGTCCTTGAATAGAACCCTCACAAATTTATGGCACTCGTCACATGATGGCGGGGCTGGCTTGGCCTATAAATAAGCACAAACCTACAATAAGCAAGCAGAACGAAACAGCAATGGAAGGCAGACAATTAATTTTCAAATAATTTGACCATAAATTAAATGTTAACCCTCCTGCACCCCACCCCGCAATGTTACAGCAAAGTTTGCATTGATTATGATGACAAGAACGAAGCGGGAAATAATACACCCATAAACTGATCCTCAAGGATGTATAACGGAACCAGGAATCATATCGCATAGCATTCGGGGTCTATTTACTAATCAATATAAATTATACTTAATTATAGATTTTCTGGTACCAATAAAGTACGCAGCACCCAGAATCAGATGCCCGAATTAATGAAACATTTTCTTTACATAAAAATCTTAGACAACACGGGTGTGATGTCACCCGCTCGGAAGGCGATCAATCTGGCATATTTAGTTGTTAACACACGTCCCAGATTCGGGGTCAGAAATTGGAACATGCGACACAGGCGAAATTTTGAAGACCTAAGTCTTTTAACTATGTAATAACATGGAATTATACAACCTGGTTATCATCGGCTCCTTCCATGGTAATCCAATATAATCCTTAGAGAGCGCACAAAGTTATCACAATACACAGAAAGACTTAGAAAACTTAAGACTCCAACTGCACAAAAAAGCATGTAGCTCTTGTTGCTATGCAAACAATAATGAGCTTCATGGCAAACGGGTACTCGGCAGTTGGGAGCCGAGTACCCGGTTCCAGGAGTCGGCAAAGCATACTAAGTCTATAGTCCTAGGGCCAGCTATCCAGGATAGCTTGTATCAGAAGTAATAGAATGGTGAGTATTGATCAACGGAGAAAGTTACATTTAACTATGTCAGTTACAATTACATTTGACTATGTCAGTGAGTTACATTTGTTGAGCAATGTAGCTAGTTACATTTCAGTTACTTTACGTAATATAACTAAGGTTACATTAGTTACTTTGTCTGATAATTACTAGGATGAACGGTAAGAATATGAATGGTATCATAACAAGTGTATGCAGTCAACCGAATCAGGAAATATAATAGAAACAAAATACCCCTATAAACTCTGATATAATACACTGGCAAAACTGAATCATTTCATTCTGATTTGAAACTAAATATAAAAAGCATGCTGAAATTTTTTTAAATCAATTTGACTGAATTTTTTGGCTGCCATATTTCAATTTTCAAATTTCACACAATTTGTTTCCAACATAATAAGATGGTTTCACTGTAAAAATATGCATACAAGTGCATATATATCTCCCTCTTAATAAGATGCTTCCACTGTAAAAATATGCATACATGTGCCTATATATCTCCCTCTTAATAAGATGCTTCCACTGTAAAAATATGCATACATGTGCCTATATATCTCCCTCTTAATAAGATGCTTCCACTGTAAAAATATGCATACATGTGCCTATATATCTCCCTCTTAATAAGATGCTTCCACTGTAAAAATATGCATACATGTGCCTATATATCTCCCTCTTAATAAGATGCTTCCACTGTAAAAATATGCATACATGTGCCTATATATCTCCCTCTTAATAAGATGCTTCCACCGTAAAAATATGCATACATGTGCCTATATATCTCCCTCTTAATAAGATGCTTCCACTGTAAAAATATGCATACATGTGCCTATATATCTCCCTCTTAATAAGATGCTTCCACCGTAAAAATATGCATACATGTGCCTACATATCTCCCTCTTAATAAGATGCTTCCACCGTAAAAATATGCATACATGTGCCTATATATCTCCCTCTTAATAAGATGCTTCCACTGTAAAAATATGCATACATGTGCCTATATATCTCCCTCTTAATAAGATGCTTCCACTGTAAAAATATGCATACATGTGCCTATATATCTCCCTCTTAATAAGATGCTTCCACTGTAAAAATATGCATACATGTGCCTACATATCTCCCTCTTAATAAGATGCTTCCACTGTAAAAATATGCATACATGTGTCTACATATCTCCCTCTTAATAAGATGCTTCCACTGTAAAAATATGCATACATGTGCCTATATATCTCCCTCTTAACCCTTTAGCCCTTGAATTTGTTCAAGAAAATTAAATTTTTCCAATAGAAAATGTCTATTTGCAGACCAAGAGAACTATTTTTGAAAATTTACCACTGGAATGACTGGCTCGGTTATCGAGCCAGTCATTCCAGTTGTAAATTTTCAAAAATAGTCTACTCTTGGTCTGCAATCACACATTTCTCAAGACAACTGCAGAAGCCATTTTTGGCTGATATGAGTGTTAAAGGGTTAATCCTTTGAAACATGAAGCTAGATTCCTCGACTTTCCAGGATTTCCATGAACCGTGCGAACCCCGCATCATTAAAATCACATTGCCATACTCTATCTAGGTCACACACTATCTAGGTCATACATGCTACCTAGGTCTTATACTTTATCTAGGTCGCATACCCTATCTAGGTCACATACCCTATCCAGGTCACATACCATATCTAGGTCACATACAATATCTAGGTCACATATCCTACCTAGGTCACATACCCTATCTAGGTCTGGATGTACAAGAGCCACATAATCATTACACGCAATCACATTGCCAAGGGCAGATAAGCGCTCCTCCACTCTTTGGATAGACACGGAGTCGGGAAGTGAGTTACGAATATGCTGTAATTCTTGATCTGTAGTTGCTGTGGGAACCAAGAGGCCATGCCTGTTTCCTGCAGACAAAATGTAACAGGTAAAGGCAGATAGAATGGAGGAATCCAGTTTTACATTTAGGTTGACGTCATAATCAATTACATCATGAATGACCCTAAAGTAACAACTACATTATGCAGCAATATAATGCAAAAAATACTGAAGCCTGCAAATACCTCACCCACCACATTGTATGGATGTACATTTACACACATTGGTATATGTTTAACTCTTTACTGGTCAAATTTGGTCAAAAGGATTTAAATATCTGCCTATTGAATGTCCATTTACTGGCCAAAAGAATAGAAATTTTGAAAATTTAGCACAGGAATGACTGGCTCGGTTATCGAGCCAGTCATTCCAGTGGTAAATCTTCAAAAATTGTATTCACTTGGTGTGTAAATGAACATTCCACAAGAGCATAACAGAGGCTGGTTTTGGCCGGGATGACCATTAAAGGGTTAACATAATTAATTAATTGTCAAGCTGGCTAAAAGACACCATTGTAATTGTTTTGAGAAATGTCCATTTGTAAGTGAATTTTTTTTTAAAGATTACCAACTCGAATGACTAGTTTGATATAAGCCAGCCATTTCAGCGGTAAATTTTTAAAAATAGGCTTCTCTTGGCTTGTAGACGGACATAAAATAGACGCTAATTTCTTGACTAAATCTGACCATTAATGGGTTAATTATTACATGAGGTTAACCCTCTAACACTCAAACCGTTAAAAATTACTTCTGTAGTTGTCATGGAAAATATGAATTTCCAGACCAAGAAAAGATGCGTGTAATCTTTGAAAATTCACCATTGGAATAACTTGCTCCAGGTATTCAAGTGGTAATTCTTCAAAAATAGTCTGCACTTGGTGTGGGAATTGACATTTTCTCAGGGAAAATTGATATTTTCTTGAACAAATTTTATGGTTAAAGAGCCAGTGACGGCATACTCACCGATACACATGCGCCCTATAATACGACATCCTGCGAGTGATGCATGGATCACCGGGATTGTGTCTGACAGCTCACCCTCAAATACACTGCAAAACAACAATATACATTCACAATACATCTAGCATGTCAAGCAGACGTGATCCAAAATACTATTAACCCGTTAGCCCTCATATCAGCCAAAAACGCCTTCTGCAGTGGTCTTGTGAAATGCCCATTTGACTATTTTTGAAAAATTGATTTTTTATGTTTTTATAGTGGTTAATAAAACTACAGACCAACCCACTAAGGGGGGGTCTGTTGGGGGTTGTTATTACACCACAAAAACATCCCTTACCGTTCAATCACTACTTGCTAAACCCGTAGATTTGGTCAGTGTCCCACTACGAAACTTTGGTGGGAGGAGATTTGAGAATCCATAAGCAAGGATAAAAATCAAACAAAACATAACCAAATGTTAATAACATAACATAATGTTGTATCTTAATCAATCACACAGTGATTATCAAACAAGGATTTCTTTAAACTTAAAGAAATAAATAAAAACCAAAGAACAACTCACACCATTACACGCAGACGTATGGTCCTAACGAAAATGGTGGGATGTGCTTGGTAAATGGTCTTCAGCCTTTTTAGTTAAAATTATAAAGTTCCTAAAAAAGGAAGCCGCTGTGCTCTGGTCTTTTAAATAAAAAGTAGTAAAAGTAGACTCAGATTTCCATCCTGCAACTTGCATAACTTCGCCTACAGAAGAGCCAGCAAAAATGGCAAAAGAGGTAACCATCCCTCTAATGACATGAGCTTTAATGTGAATGGTCTCACAAATCCATCTGGGAATAGATGCCCTAGAGACTGGACTGGCTACCACCTCCTCATACGGAACCGAGAAAAGGGACAGATCGGATCTCTAAAAATCAGAACGACACTTATAAACTTTTGGAGCTCTGACAGGACACCAAAATCTGTCAGCCGGAGAAAAGGAGGTTAAAGATTGTAAAATAATCGCCTTAGCTGGATAACGGATTGATTGAGTCTTTGATAAAAAAAACCCTTCAAGGATATAAGACCAGACCGTCCCCAGATTCGATAAACCTATCCTTTTCAGCGGAGAAACCATGGATTTCGGATCGTCTTCTAGCAGAAGCAGATGCAATTAGAAAAACGGTCTTAAAAGTTAAAAGATTCAAGCTAATCGTAGAGATAGGTTCGAAATGATGACCTGCCCGAAAACCTGAAGAACCAGAGCCAAGTTCCAGGAAGGAAAAGGTTTAACACCTGGAGGACGAATATTACCTAAACCTCTGATCAAAAGATTAAGAACCATAGTATCGTCAACTTCAGCGTTCAACAAACAAGGAAGAGAAGATGCAAAAGAAAATCTATATCCTCTTACAGTGTTAGCAGACAGATGTAGAGTCGAACCGATAAGATAAAGAGTCTAACACCTGGAAAATAGAAACAGAATCAGGCACGAGACCTTGATCTGAACACCATTCTCCAAAAATCTTAAGCCGACCCTTGTAAACTCTTCGAGTCGACTCCCTCCTGGCAGAATCGAAGATTTCCTGAGATCTTGTAGAAACTTTATTCTCAAGGATCGGGCACTCGATATACTCCAAATGCACAGACTTAAGATTCCTGGGTTTGGACGATGGTAAGTACTAGAAGATCGAGAAGGTCTACAAACCAGATCCGTATTGGCCAAAAGGGAGCTATTAACAAGATCTCGCAGATCTGGTCCCTGACTTTCTTCAGAACCAAAAGAAATCAGGATTGTGGGAGGGAACGCATAAGCGAAGATTCCTGACCAGGACTGAGACGTCCACAGCCCACGCCCGAGACAATTGGTCCGCAAGAAAACTCAGACAGTCTGGGACATGAGTGGACACGAGGAAAATTTGATTCATGCGATACCACATGAGGAGGTTCCACACTTCCAAGTACAGGAGACGACTTTGTACCCCACTGCCTGTTGATATAAGAGACTACTGTCGAATTGTCCGATCGAATCGAGAACTAGAGACCCTTAACCTGACTGTCCGAAAAGGGAGACATGAAACATAAAATCTGGGCAATCAGACATGTCGCAAAAAGATTGGATCTAGTGACATCCCAAGAAAACCTCGATCCTCCTTCTAAAAATGAAAGAAAACCCCATGGCAATGCCTGAACGAATCGAGATTTAGATGCCTATCAGACAATCCAACCAATGAACAGAAGCCTGGATTTACTTTCCAAAGAAGAGCCTCTTCTTAGACTCCTTGACAAGCATAGAAGACAACAACCCCTGTAAAGCTAATAGCTTCTGATTAGAAGGAACAGAAGACCATTTGGGAGGAGACTGCAGAGAAGGGTTCTAGATCCAAGAATATCTGGCCCTTTTGATAAGGGCCGCCCTTAAAGATGTGGCAAACTTACTATATGCTAAAGAGGACTGCTCATAGAAAACACATAGATTACATATGCCATGATGCTCCAACCAAAATCCTGGGCTATATCCTTATTGCTTAGCCCTCACTAAAGAGGTAACTCACGTTTATTATGGATATTTTAATAATACCGCTTACTCTGAATGGAGAAAAGTCTCATATCAGCATAGCCTAACTTATTAAAATGCTAAAGCCTATTATAGATAATTTTATTTATAGAGATTTAACCAGATATCGTGGCAAATCAAAAACCCCATAGTAAGCCTATGGGAGTGCTTAGAGTCAAGATATAGCCAAATCCTGTACCTGAGATCTGCAATAATCCTGACTAGAATTCGAAAACGTCAAATCGTGACAGAATTTAGCAAGATGGAATGAAGAAAAGAAATTACGGTTTCCCAAACCACCACTCAAAAAGATGAATTAAGGGAAACTTACTTGTGATGACATCATCACAATTCTACGAATAGAACGCATGACAAGGTCCTGTTAAGAGAACTATCGCAAACATTTGACTATCTAATTTAAAAATCGTATAATAATGGAGCAGATTTAATAAAAAAAATTGTTATTGAATACATCAACGGTTGCCTAACCACTCGGGCTTGACAGATCATCTTGTCAGCTTGTCAAATAATACTTGATCTACGCAAGTATTTCTTACAAATAGTGTTAATGTATGGAATCCTTTACCAACAGAAGCAATTAACGCTCCAACATAAAACACATTCAAAAACAACCTAGACTCATTCTTCAAGTCACAGGGTTTTATATATAGACCTACGGTCGACTAACTCCCAAGATTGCACTCACTTCTTCTACACTGAAGTATTAGACTGCAATCACGGAAAATAATCAGCCTGAACGTGACACAGGATCCTATAATGATTGCAAAACTGTGTCCCATATTTAAATCAACGACATAGGAAAACAAGCCAGCTTCAGGACGTGGCTTAGGTATACTGATCAATTTGATATCCTAAACCATTCGATATTTATGCCAAGAGGCAGAAAACTTAAAAGATTTTTTTATATATTTATTGATTCTTATATTTATAGTCTTAGAATCAATAATTTCATCTTTGTAATAACAAATGACATTGTGTTAGAAATCCCAATAAAAGGAAAGATTGAACACTGATACTTGATATTAACGGTCTGGATACTGAATTTTGCAGACGACATATTACAACTGTAATATCTCTGGACCTGCACAATATTTTGAAAACATTTTGACTGAAAATTGTTGGTGGCTGCTTAAATCCAAAGATTCTCGGCCGTTCTTCCACCCCTCCAGTGCAACACCCCACCCCACTCAAACCGGCCTGCCGCCAGCCCCCAGACAACAACTTCAATGAGCAAAAACCCAAGACCCACCGAACAGTCTGGGAACAATCCGACCAAAAGTTGCCAGTGGCTTCACCGGTATCCAGTCAACTCGGCCCAAATACACCGGCCCACCCACAACTCGGCCTAGTTCCAACTCGGCCCAGGTCAACTCGACCTATGTTTATGCCTATCATGTGCGACTATACCCGTGGGTCGAGCTGACCCTACAGTACCACCCATAGCCACATACGAATGCACATATGCGCACACATGTATATACCTATAGGTGCACTATTAGGCCGAACCGACACTGCGCATTTAAATGTACATAGCTATAGCAATATTATTGGGCTAACCAGCACGCTTAAATAGGATAAAGATTATCGAGTGTAGCAGGCCTACCTAGACTTCTATGGTAGCTACTACACACGATAATCTGTATACCATGACACACACGGAAATCTCGGTAATATCTTAAGATCGCCATCGTCTTAAAAAGATAGTGCTTTTAGGATAAAGATTGTCTATGTCTATGTATAATAATTCTGACTGTCTTTTAATAAAGAGATGTAAACGCGAGTAAATATTATTAGTTCCACCAACAGATGACTAATGCTGGTATAATACGACTGGTATAAGAGGGATCTCATATTTCCATATCATCAATTTTTGAAGAAAAGTTCCGAAATCAAGGATATAGAAATATGAGATTCCCAATTATTCCATGCTTCCAGCCAGGTGAAAAGATTTCATCTTGAGAACGGCTCTCCAAGTGTGATACCAGCGATCGAAAAGAAGAAGAAAGAAGCCAGGTGAATGCATTCCTAGGCCTATTTGACTTTTATTAAATCGGGCCGACATGACTTTTTATCCTAGGCTGAGCTGACTAATTTAAGTAGGCCGGGTTGGCAATTGGGCCGACTCGACTGGAATTCGCTTCACCAACAACCCTCAGCCAAAAAAATCCTGAGTCCCCGCCCACCGAACACCACTGTCCGGAGGCCTGCAGCAACCCAGTCAAAATAGAGCAAAAAATTACGTTAGAAAAGGGAAACCAACCAAAATTCTGGGGAAAAATTAATGAAAACAAAGCGACCTCACCGAAACTATGTCAACGCAGAAGAAGAAATTGGCTTATATTCGTTCTTCCTGCCCCCTTATCCGCTTGATTATCTTTTCTAAGCGACTATTGATCTTGTAGACATTAATCTGGTAGTCATACTGATCCCTATGAAACCTTTACTGAATCTAATTCTTTTCAGCGACTGACAAAATTAGACTACGATTTACGCAAGAATCAGGGTTCTACAAATTCACTCCCTTTGGTTAAAATAAATATGTCAACCTGCCGACATAAGAGGTAAAAGGAGCGCGAAGAAAGACTGAATGGCCCGAAGACAACTGGCCATCTACAGTTGGATTTAAGTAAAAATCGCATCTCGAGATAATGCATAAAATACAGACTGACTTATCGGCTGATGATATGCGCATATAAAATAATCTGGAACAAAAAACCCATACGGCAACCAGTCAGAAGTCTTTAATTACGTTGAAAATTGTCACTGATAAACGAATAAATGCCTGAATAGACTACAATTCCAAGAGAGACTACAAGACTGGCAATGACTCGGTATGAATATTTTCAGCCATTGAACATTTCCAATATTAAACAAATATGGAAATAAGACTAAATCTTAGGCAAGAAGATGACAAGATTCTAGGAAAGCGAATATGTAAACCGGACTCGAAGAACAAAACTGGAACCCCAGGAAGTTCTCTATCACCTGAAATCAAAAACAGGAAGACAGACCCGGAAGATAATCCTAGAACACCAGAAAGATCCATGAAAACCGGAAATGACTGTATCCCCGGCTGTACGAAATCTGGATGTGGAAAAATAGGAAACGGAAATGTGTAAACAGGAAGTAGACTACCGGAAACTGATCAAGATCCTACAACCCGGATGTACAGAATTACCGGAAGAGGAAGCTGAAAAAACCCGGAAACGGATATAGATGAATGATGCAATGCCAGGTCCAACAGACCCAGATAAGCATTCTTCCTACCGGAAGTAGCAACACTACTACCGGAAGAGGAAGCTGAAAAACTGGAAACGGAAATAGATGAATGATGCAATGCCGGGTCCAACAGGCCAGGTCCAACAGACCTGGATATGCATTCTTCCTACCGGAAACAGCAACACTACTGCCGGAAACGGAAAAACCGGAAGTGGACGGAAAAGCCAGAAGACCACGAGACACCGGATGTTCAGCCAAGCCAGACAATCACAGTGCTCATATCCGGATGCCCGGTAAAACCAGAAGACAAACCGGAATGCAAACCCGCTTGCCCGGACAAGCCAGGAGCATAGACGGGAGCAGAGGAGATGGAAGATCTTAAAACATTTCTGGCAATAAGAATTACGGGAAAGATGAACTTATGCATGAGACTTATTCTTTGAATCACCAGACTTTTACTTCAGAGATTTCATCTCTTGTCTGGAAGTGCATGAAATCTGACTGAAGACTGGAATCACACTGATTCCTGAATAAAATGTTTGAAAGCACTATAAAGGATCTATGTAATAAGAGTGGTACTTGGCTATTTTATAACATGGTAATTTGATGGTATATAATAGGCATGGTTTCTCAAACCTCGAAAACGGGAGTACTGACACGAAAACTGGTAACTCAAAACTAGAGTTACAAAAACCCTCTAAAACACCATGACATGAAAGTTAAACATAACATAGGCAAGATAGATTTCATGGTAGGCATGTTTTCTTGAGTCAGAGAATTAAATGTAGCTGAACTTTTCAGTGCAAAGCTATAACCTTTTATCCATATGATAGCAGGCGAACTGATCTGCTAGCGCTAGCAAAATATTTGAAATGTGAATCAGTTTTCACATTTGGGACCTACTGCGCATGCGTGAGCGTGCTTAGTGACAGGCGTCACCAAGGAGTGTGTACAGGCTGGTGCCAGTCTATTGTAAGGCTAATGCAGGGGGTCCCTCTACCAGTAGCCTGGTTGAGGGTCTACATGGTGATGGTATTGGCATTAGGGAGTATGTAAGCGAGCATAAAAATGTTATTCTGATAGCTAAATGCAGATATTTGATTTAGCAAGTAGTGATTGAACGGTAATGGATGTTTTTGTGGTGTAATAACAACTGAAGGTTTAACATCTAGCAGGGCTGCCGCATGTAATGAAGATAATGCAGCCAGATATTTTGAAGAGCTCAAAAAAGTTATGGTGAAGTACTTTTGACAAACCAGAACATATTTATAACACAGATGAAAGTGGTTTCTAAACAGAACACAAGCCACCATATACTGTCAGCAGACGCAAGGGGACAAAGGTTAATGATGTAAGTCGGAAAATTTTCCGGAAAGTTATCCCGACATTTTTTCTGGAAAATTTTCTAGTTTTTGTCTGAAACTTCATTTCCCATACTACTGCATAAATTGTATTATTTATTCTTCGAATTATCTTTAACGTAACATTAATTAATAGAAAGTGCACCAGCTACATGTTTTATGTTAATACTAATACTCCAATGAGTCAGGGTTGATCATATTGAATTGTTTGTAGAACCAGGTGTGACCGACTTATTTTACATTACATATGAGTAAACCTAACAATGCATGTATACACCAAGGTTGATAAATCAATATTCTGTTGAATATTTTGAAACTAATTTGACTGGGAGCTGTTGCTGCAGCAACAGCTTCCAGTCAAATTAGTTTCAAAATATTCAACAGTTTGCCTGTATAATTGTCTTGAAATTCAGTTTTCTGGGACTGTAGCATTAAGAGGGTTAATAATGCTTACAGGGCCTACATGTAAGACAGCAGCAACTTTCAGTCAAATTGTTTCCAAAATGCACACCAGTCTTTGTTTTACCAGTTCTTTAAAACTGGATTTCTGACCACCAGCTTTCATTCCACCAGCTCTTTAACCATTTACATTTATCACTAAATATTTTGTAATTTTATATATATATATGCGTAATGCACATGATGTCGTTTGTTCACTGCTTTGAAAAGAATAATTCTAACTAAGTATAAACATGTTTCCGTTTAACAAATACGAAGAACTACATCGAAGACATAAGTGGAAAATTTTCCGGAAAATATTTTTCAGGAAAATTAACATCATTATAAAGTAGCTATAGTATCACCACACTCATCACTTACAACTCTTTTAGTATGTGGCAATGCTTTCGGGAACAAACTACCGCCATTTTTGTTTTCCGCAGAAATGTGTGATACAATACAGCTTTATTGGATGCATATTTGCCCGGTTCAGCTATGACAATTTCAGACTCTGGATGGTCTAATAAGGAAATTTTCTGAGTTCCTGAAAACCCACTTTATAAAATATGTTAAAACTTCATCTAAAATTCTCCTACTATATGACGGTCATTTATCCCATGCTACCCCAGATGTTATCACATTGGTACTACAGCACATCATTCTGTTCGTCCTACCAGCACATTCAAGTCATATCACACAACCACTGGATATTGCTGTTTTCGGCCCAATGAAAGTGTCACCAATTTATGCAGGCAAATCCTGGGATGATTGTAACTCGGTAGTCGGTATGCTGTGCAGGGCTTCCACTAATATCTAAACACGGAAAATCTGGGACCTCCTGAGTAGTAGTTTTGGGAGTCTAAGTCGGAAAAACAAAAGTCTAAAATGGATCCTATACATGTAATTTGCTTAAAATCATTGTTTTCGTGGCGCCATGGCCAAGAAAGAGTAGACCAGGACTGAATTCATATTTATTTTGGGGGCCCAAGCGTAAACTTTGGGAGTATAGTACTCCCGACCTTCCTAGTGGAAGCCCTGATGCTGTGTGCAGTTTAATCTGCAAGGCATTTGAAAAAGCAATGCAAAGTTTGAACCAAAGTGCTGGTTTCCGCAAGACCAGCATATATCCTTTTAATAAATCAATAGCAACACCAACAACAGTCACAATTACATCAGAGTTCAATGATGATTCAACACCTAGCACTAGTGTCAAAGATTTCTTGAGAGGTCGGCAACCACAGGTTACAGCTCAATCAACTAAAACGCATCGGTGCAAGAATTTTAGTGGTTGTGCCATAACAGAAGACGTGTACAGAGATGCAATCATGGGGCACTGTAAAACCTGCCAAAGAAAAGCCAGCTACAATTTTGTCACAGTCAACTCAAATTGCATCAACTAGTCATACAAAACATACAAATAACAATACAACTGAAGAAACAACAGAGTGTCTGTTGTAGTGTAGACGACATGTGCTGTGTTTGCAAGGCGTCTTCACCTCTCCGATTGTCAGATTATTTGCAACACGTCGGTATCATGTTTGTCAAATTGGCACAATGTGACTTGTGCGACCATTGTGAGTTCATCTTTAATTCTGCAGTAAGTTCACTAGAATTCGGAAAACCACTGTTTTTGTGCCATAACTGTCAGTCAGAGCAGTAATTGATGGCCCTGACGCAAAATGTGTAAATAGTTCAATTAGTTTTACAAGTTTTTTTCTTGTTACAGTTATTAGATGGCCGGTATGCGCCACTGCATTTATGTGTTTGCAACGAGCCAATCAATCCACGGTTTTGAATTTCTCTACAATTTGTTATTTTTCACAAAAACGTTTAGTACGTAGAACATTGTAAAAGCTACAAATATGCACATGTAAATCAGAACACATACAGATTTCTACAGATACTGTCCGAAAATTGTATCATAAATTTACAAGTTTTTGCTACATCCACGAAATTAGGTAATGAGTCGTTTTGTCCCCTGTCCCGTTCGCCATAGCTCGTTTCGCACTAGGTCGATTCGTTCCCTAGTCTGGGTCGTTTCGCATCCCCTTCGAAATGGCTTGGGTGCACGCGAACGGGAATGGCGAGTGTAGTTGAATTGTGCCTTTATGATACCGACTCAACCTTTGATATATTGGCGACCCGACCATTCCAAGTTATTGTAAGTGATGTTAATTGCTATTAATAAGCTAATAAGTCATTTTAAATTTTAGCACTGGAATGACTGGCTTGGTTATCGAGCCCATCATTACAGCATGGCGAAACTGTCAAAAATAGTTTTATCTTGGCCTGCAAATGGACATTCCCCACGAACACTACAGAGGCCGTTCTTTGCTGACTTCATCATGAAAGTGTTAAAAATAATTTGACAGACCAACCTACCAACTGACAGACAGAAATAAAAGATGGGTATATTCATACTAAATAAACTAGTTTTATGCATTTATTTGGTGCACATTTCTCATTTCCGATAAAGCTGCCTAAATTGTAGCTATAAATGGTAGTGGCTCACTTGTTTCAGTCTTGGGACAGTTGGTGTGGTGCATAATGGACTAACTACATTCACCTTAATTGTTTTCAAAATGTGCGGATAATCATGTTTGATTTAATAATTTTTCTGATCAAATTCAAGGATTGCACGAATTTTAATAACTTCCTTCGCCGTCTTCTGTTGACATCTAATTAGAAAAGTAATGGCTTAATCAGCGTGGCTTTGATAAAAGCGTGAGTGTGTGTGCCGACACATGCATGTCTGTGCGCGTGTACATGATAATTACTAAATGATTCATGCACAATAATTGTAGGCCTACTCTGATCGTGATAAAAATGCAATGTGCAATGGATTGATATTAGGATATATCGATGGGCGGATGGATGAAAAATGATGTACGGGATGTATAAAACAAACACGAGAGTTATTAATTAAAAATTGTTATGGAAATAAAAGAAATGAAATCTGATTGCATCAAATAAATGATTAAACGTGGATGGATGGATAAAATGGCAGATAGATGGGTAGGGTGGATGGATGGATGGACTGATGGACATATGGATGGGCTCGTGGATGGACGGACGGGCTGGCTGATGGATGGACGAAGGGAAATGCATATGATTTAGTGTAGTTGTAAATGCATGGACTACAAGTTGCGTACAGTATATTTGATGAATAATAAGTAATCTTCAGGCAGCATAACTGAACCAGGAAAAAACACATTTTTGGGAAACTGCCCGGGAAACTGTCGCTGTGACGTGTGATATTTGTGATAGATGGCAGCACCAACCATGTGGAACAGGTAATCATCATCATCTTCGGCGTCATCATCATCATCATTTTGTTGTTTTTATCATCATTTTATTGTTGTTATTATCGTCGTCATTGTCGTTTACTACTACTACTGCATCGTATTCATGTAAATTGTCATCTAAATGTGTACATATATGTATATGAATACATCGTTTCTTTTACAAACTCTGTTTTCAAAATTGTATTGACTTAACCACTGTCCCATCGCACCCTATATACCGTTTCGCATTGTCCCAAAACACCAACACATATCTCTCTTTCTGAAGATATTTTCGCCTGTAGACTGTTATCAGCAACAACTCCAGTCAAATCAGTTTTGAAATATTCAACAGATATGATCAGAAGGGATGGGTAGGATATCGCCATGTGCTTGCGCGTGTGTGTCGCAATAAAAGTAGTCTTTAAACATTAATGATATACAGATGTCTATGAGCTAGATTATTGAATGAATACGGCCAAGCACAGTTAGTCATCATAGAATGTACGTGTTCAAGCGACCAAGGGGTGAAACGACCTAGGGCGAACGGAAATAGGTGGGCAAAACGACCTTGGGCGAAAAGGACAGGGCGCAAAACGGTATGGGTGCGAATGGGATATGTGGCAAAATGACCCAGATTCACAAAATTATGGTCCACCATCCCAATACAGACCTGCCCTACCCCCCTATAAAATCAGTAATTTTCAATGGAAAAACCATAATTTTCAGAGGCTTTCAGTAATTCAGTAATCACATAAGGCAATTATAAAAGCATTGAAAACGTATGAATTAATGGAAATTAAAATCTTTAATTATCACACACCAACCACCCGTATCCTTCAAATTTATTCAAGACACTTTTTAAAAACTAATTATTTTTTGAAGATTAACATTAATAAATTTTCTAAACCAGTCTTACTACGGAAGACTATTGTTGAAAATTTGCCACTGGAATGACTGGTTAGGATAACATTTTATGGCCTTACCACCCACCCCAATTCACCCCTATCCACAACCATAGAAAAAATTTGAATATCTTACTTGGTTGAGCACCCAATTTAACCCTCAAATTTGGATATCATTACTTTACCATATACCAGTACAGAATATTTCCATTTCCCCATGACCGCGACATTCAGGAATTCTTATCCGAAATTTAAATCACTTTACAAACATAAAATCATTTCCGCGGACAATAATTTCATGACAGCTGTCTAAATCCAACTGATTCAATGTTTGAAATTCACAAAAACAATGGATTTTTACGATATGCAGAGAAATATTACTCAACTCTGATACGTTCCCGGTATGTATCTCGGATGGAGGGTAATGTTATCTACGCAGTTTGGTGATGTCAGTCTAGCGGTAAACGGGACACAATCTAAACTTACTAACTAATGTAGAAAGTCTCGCTGCACTTACAGGATTTTGCGAGACTGACGAGATTTCAGGTTTGTTGATATTTTATGGGAAATGCCAGGTATTATTATTATTACTCAACGCGATGAATAGCACTTATTGTTTAGCTATCGACGTGTGTGACAAGTTCGAGGTGAGGCTTGTTTTGCGTTGTCAGTATTCTCTATTGCATAGTGGTGACGGCGGAAGCGTGTTTTAACAAGTTGCCATAATTCTTAACGCCCGTATTATCATAATTCATGCATATTTCTCATCCATAGTTTTGAAGAGCCGACCGTAGGAATAATGTGACCATACTTAGTCCGAACCGTGGAAGTCTGAATTGTGGAGTTGATTCATAGAGGTTAAATGCATACCAGAGCAAATATTACCATTACACACAATCAGATAAAGAAATTGGCAATATTTCAACCATCTTCGCAATTAGTTAGTGCATTTTGCCTCTATGGATATAACTTTCGTCAAATGGCCTTCCTCGATTCAGACTAAGTATGATCCTTGCTTCGCTCTATAAGTAGACGGAATGCTGCCAGCTGTAGCGAATTGTAAAAATTATAATTGTTGTAAATTATTTTATATGATTGTGCTCTAGAGTTCGTTTAAGAAATATCTCCATTTTCCTGAGATGTTGGTATGAAAATTATCTCCCAACTCGACTTCCCCAATTTGGACTTCCGCGATTGAGACCAAGCATGATCACCTTTCTCGACCGTAGTACTGTATTTTGGATGACATTTCCATAAAAACTAAATTAAAACAACCAAGTTACCAGTTTTCGTGATAGTAAACTGATGATATAGTTGGAGAAAGTTTTAAAACAGATACAAAATTAAGATATTGTAAATATTTAAATAAATATACCTGTAAAAGTTTTCTGATCCGCCAATTGCGACCAGGCAATAGGCATTAGTTAATTTGGAAAACACACCAATCTCATTTTTCCCTTCGAATTGAGCACGGACAGCCATGACAATGAATTCACCACAAATTGCCGATATATATACTTCTGGGGAACAAAAAGTGTTGCAAAATAACTTGAAATTTATAAAATTGCATTAACGTATCACGTTTTCTGGAATATTGCGAAAGTACATGTGTAAACGTCACCAGTCTGTGTGTACATCCGTGTTGCCAGATGATAAGCTTTTCTTTGGTTAACGCGAAAGACGAATTTGATATTGTAGCGAAATATGGAGAGGGTGGGGTGGGTGTGTGTTTGATCAAAATGTCGCAACTGTGTATGTCGCTATACACTATCATATAATTCTCTCATCCTATGCCTATCACTGCGTACGTGCGTGGGTGCGTGCATGCATTGGCGGGCGGGTGGGCAGCCAGGTGGTGGCTGGGTGGCATCTGGGTGGCAGCGGCTGATTGGCCGGCTGGCCCTCGGCTTTCTGGCCAGTGGCTGGGGCGGTGGTGGTGGTGGGAGGCCATGCCCTACTCAAAGTCTGATTATGAAATCTGGTTGAAGTTGGCTTCCTAGAAGTGCAAATCCCGGAAGTGGCATCGAAGTTGAGGAGGGAAATGGTTCTGATGAGATGAATGCAAACATATGTCACTAATACTATTTGCTGATGACACCAATGCCTTTTGCTCTGACGAAGACATAGCTACATTATATAAAAATGTAAATAAGGAAATGGAAGAAATTACTAACTGGTTTTCAATAAATAAATTATCACTAAATGTTGATAAAACAAACTATATGTTATTTTCAAAATCTAGAGAATTAATAAATAAAGAGGTTTCAAAATTGTACATTAGCAATAAGGAAATTGAAGAGGCCCCTTATGCAAAGTTCCTAGGAGTATATTTAGATAAAAACCTGACCTGGGCCAAACAAATCGAAACAGTTACTGCAAAAGTAGCAAGAGGAATAGGTGTCATTCAAAGACTAAAACCATATATGACACAGGCCATGGTTAAAACACTGTACAGCACCTTGATCCTCCCGTACCTCACTTACTGCAATGCTGTTTGGACTAACACCTACAAAAACAGAATATCCAAAATTCAAAGTCTCCAAAAAAAACATCAAACTATTTTCTAGGCCAAGCAGAGGGCCAAAACATGTTGAAAGCAGAAACATTGCTTAAGCTTTGTGACATAGGAAAATCTCAAATGCTAACTATTGTCAAAGACTTCCACCACGACACTTTACCCAAATCTATAGCCCCCTTCTTTATAAACAATATTAACATCCACCAACATAACACTAGAAGCAGACATAAACTAAATGAGCAATACACACGGACAGACATAGGAAAACACTGAATATCATTTGCGGCCACTAAACTATGGCACAACACAAAACAGGAAACACGTGAGAAAATTCTATCAACAAAATTCTGCAAGAAAACAATAAAAAACTACTTGATTAACACATACTAGTATTACCTAACTCATGCAGTACAGCTAAAAAATGGCCCGACTCGTCTACAAAACAAGGTAAAGAATGCTACTACTACTACTACTACTACTACTACTACTACTACTACTACTACTACTACTACTACTACTACTACTACTACTACTACCACTACTACTACTACTATTGCTACTACTACTACTACTACTACTACTACTACTACTACTACTACTACTACTACTACTACTACTACCACTACCACTACCACTACCACTACTACTACTACTACTACTACTACTACTAATAATAATAATAATAATAATAATAATAACCCAAGTGACTAACTCTTACACACACCCTGTTACAGTATTATATGTTGGTTCGCGGACTGAGAGAGGCCCACTCCTGGAGTTTTTCTTTCCACTGTAATGACTGACAAGATAATTGAACCGGTGGTGAACTCTGGTGGGGGGGTGTGTGTGTGCGTGTGTGTGTGGGTGGGTGGGTGGGGGTGGAGTGGGGTGTGTGGGTGTGGGAGGGTGCTGGGGTGTGGGGAGGGGTGGTCTCCTCTTGACCCGTGAATTGACATATTTCCTCTTTGAAATTTAAACTGTTTATGTGGATCAAGGGTCAAAGGGTTAATAAGGAAGTAGTAAATGTAATGTCTGAATTTATAATTGTTTGTGTAATTTTTGTCTTGTCTAATTTATATATACCTGTATATATGTGTGTAAGGTGTCCGCCATAACAATAGGCACTGCCTTAGGCGGGCAACCTGGTATGATTTGTGAATTCGTTTATCTTGGAATTATTGAATAAATAATCTTGAATCTTGAATCTTGAATGGGATACAACATAGTTTATTTATTTATTTATCTATTTATTTATTTGACCTTATTTTTAGAGGATAACATGATTAATGTATATAACATTATCTTCCTCATGCCCCTATTTATCTAATTAATTTGTTCAATTAGGTGATGGTAGTGTTGTAGTTGTATTTTCTATCTAAAATGCTCGGTACATTGGGATTAGAATGAATTGTATGTTTCGGCTTGCCTAATTTTCAGGGGTAGATCATTCCAGATTTGTACTCCGGAATATGCCAAACTGGTTTTAAGTGCATCGGATTGGGGCCTGGGTATAGCGAGCATCTGATTGGTGGTATTTCTAGTTCACATGTTTCCTGTATCTGCATACTTATACTGCGATGTTAGGTAGCATTGTGCATTATCGTACAAGATCTTATATATCGTCTTTGATTTATTTATATTTATATGTTTGCAAATGTTTTGCAACTGTTTGTGATGCTACACTATCATAGCATTCTCTCATCCTATGCCTATCACTGCATGCATGCGTGTGTGGGTGCGTGCATGCATGGGCGGGCTGCCATGCAGCCGGATGGTGGCGGCTGGTTGGCCGGCAGCTGGCTGGCCAGCGGCTGGGCTGGAGGTCATGTTCTGCTCAGTCTCATTAGGAAACCTGGTTAAAGCTGGCTTCCTAAGTGCGAATCCCATAGAAGTGGCATCGCAGTTGATGAGGGAAATGGTTCTCATGAGACCAATGGGATACAACATAGTGATGCCCTATGGTGTCTCATAAATACAAAATATCATTTATAAATCTACTACTAAAAGTACTCAACCAATATTGTTCAATGCTATCCTTACAGTCTACGAAATCACATACATACAAATTGACATAAGGCATAACTTAGACTAGGACAAACTATCAACCACAGTCAAACCAAATCTAATTCTTAAACAGTTAAATCAGCCACACAAACACAGCAATCCAGTCATCTGACAAATAGCTACGCAGGGTGGAGTGCAAACTGTTCTAAGTGTAGGTGGCACACAGCAGCTAATGTTTAGACCAGTGGTCCATTATTGTAGGCGGCACACTGCAGCTAACAGTCTGGATCATGCTCTTCTCCACCAAAACTTAGAATAGCTTACACTTCAATCATGACCCCCAAAAATAAGCAATAACAGCGCTAAAATATTGCCTCTAACCAAATAGCTTGGGACATAAACAAAGTCACCTAAGGGTTAAATAACTAACCTAAAACCAGATACAACTTTTTTCAAGTCTGTAAAGTAAAACAAATGTACACATGTAAATAGATTGTATTCTTTTCTGTATAGTGTAAATAATCCCTTTTTGCCTCGCAGGAAGCTGGAAGTAAGTATGATACGATACAACTGATACTACCGGGACAATATAAAGCCTTGGCTTATGTCCCGAGATTTTTTATATTGATATTGATATATTGATATTGTCTTGTGTAGTAGTTCCAGTCTATCAGGCTGCACGCCTCTTAGACAAACCTCCTGGAGTAAATTCCCATCCTGGAGTATTTTACGAATTCTTGAGTTCCTGATGTTCTCAGGCTGGCAAGCTTGGGTAGTTGTTTCCCTACAGGCCCTTCCACCCACCACCCCTTTAATCTCCCGTTCCTCTAAGGCGATCTGTTCCATCGGATCACTCATGATGCCAGAAAGTTACTGCATATCTTCCACGACACTGTTTCTATCAACTGCTGCCATGGGTGTGTGTGTGGTGGGGTGGGGGTGGGTGGGGGGGGGTCCCATCTCCCTGTAATTGCTGCACCGTTTCAAGCACATAGCATACGTGCTTGAGAAATCCATTGAGCATGAGTGGATGAGTTGTCCATGTTAAGTAGGGTCAGATGACACTAAAGAACACCTTCGAGAAAGTCTAATGTGCAATTGCATTGCTTAGTGCTGAGGCCGTGCAATTGACAGATGTAGTTAATTATGCAATATTGTGGGTTGGGTCAGAAATCCTAATGGGTAATAAGACCGTGCCTAGATTGCTTACATATCAAGGAAGAACAAAAGTGTTTGGGTGATGTAAAAGGCTACAAGGCAATTGTTAGAGATAAATATTAGCAAGTGAGCTAAAATTGTTTGTAATTGATGGTATTGCCAGACAGTTTCCCACCCAGCCAACATAATTTCCCAACTATCAACAACAAGAAAGTTGTAATGAATTAAATAAAATAAACCTCTTAGTCTTATCCAGGGGACAATCAAACTATTCTATCAAAACTCCCGAAAAATAAAGTTGCTCTATCAAAGATCATTTAGAGGGACACTTAATAAGTGACCAAGTGATTTACATCAATGTTGAATCTGCTATAAACAAGCGTCAATTAGGCTGCTTTAAACAATAGCTAGCACAGAGTTTAAATCTAAGGGTAATCTGGCAAGTAAAGATGCTAAATCAAGTACCATATTTTGATACCGATTGAACACACTATCTGGCAACGCTGCCTATGGTCCGCTGGAAATGTTGTGCTGTAATAAACAGAATCAGAATCAGAATATTTTATTGGCATGAATCTACATACATATAGATATAACCAAACATCAAGTGACGTGAAATATGTACATGACGGACAGAATATGAGTATATGAATATATAAAAATATATATGTATATAAATATGCAATCTATATTATTTACTATTTACAGAGCACTGGAAGTTACATTATCCTATTGAGCGTAGAGCGTATTTATCCCAAGCATATGGCTTGGTACTCCCAAAACGAAACGCAATGGGTCCGTAGGTCTACTGAAGTCATGAATGGTTGAGAAATACTAATTAATTATTTTGGAGAAAACTGCTCACACTAACCTTTTTAACAACCAATGAAATGGTAAGTGGATTCATTGAGGTGCGTTCAGGTACAATCTTTACGTTGAATATTTTGAAATTAATATGACCGGAAGTCATTATTGTAATGGCTTCCAGTCATATTAGCCCCAAAATACTCAAGAACTCTTTTGCTTGTAATGAGCCCTAGGTTCAAGTTTGGGATCCATTGACTTCAGATTGTGGGGTCCCTGTGACCTCGAAATTTAGATACAATAGGAAACAATGAGTATGGATATAGTGGAAGATTCTGGTGATCAGGTGAGCGGACATTTAGCTTTTTTCAGACTTTTAGGAATTCAGATCGTTTCTTTTCATCATGCATTGGCTGACATATAGCAGGACAGGTTTGCACACCTCTGTATCGCCAGAATTACAAGGCATGATAAAAGAAAATTTCTCAGTACCACTGAGGGATGTGAAATTTGGAAAATTGTTGCTAAATGAGGAGTATAGGGCAGCTCTTTCCGTTTGATAAAAGGGACAATGGAGGACAAAATGCATCTCATCTTCTACAGCTTGAAGGTTACACAGCTGACAGAATCTATTTTCGGATGGTGTTTTGGGAGAGGTATGTCTTTCTACTTCGATTTGAAGATTGTGCGCATTGACTCTGAGCTTAACGAAATGCCTTTTTCTATTGAAATTTTTCTCGGAGAGTAAAAAGTTTTCTATTTTAAATTTTGATTTGAAAGTTCTGTATGTTCTCAATTTAGAACCTTGTTTGGAGACAGAGAATGGTTGAATGAGATCCCTGTTTAAGTAAGCAAACCAATTTTCCTGATATCTTGTCTCCATCATTTGCCTAAGCGCTGATATGGATTTAATTTTGCTAGCGCTTACATGATTTCTCCAGATTTCTTCTAGGCCAAAGTTACTCCATAGAGTTTTCATGAATGAGGCCCAATTTCCTAAGTCTGGTTGGGAAATTGATTCTTTGTAGGCTTCATAAACGATAGTCTCAGAGTCAATTGCACCCAATCTAAACCAGAATTTTGCTGCATTTGTAAGGAGTGTATTTAGCAAGGAAAACTGACCCAATTCGCCTCTCACAGCTGCATGAGTAGCTTTTCTGACTCCAAGAACATATTTACAGAAATTAATTAGGACTTTTTCCACAGGTACATTATCCCCCAGTTGCATAAAGTTATGGTTGCTGATCCCTTTAATGTAAAAAGGACTCCAAGTTTCGCTGCAATATGATAGGATTGGGACGATTAATGACTGGAACAGTTTAAATGACATTGGAATGCTGTTCCTGGTATTTAATATTTTAAGTTTAAATAACGCCTTGTGAGCCTATTCTGCAAGTCTCTCGCATGCTGCTTTGAAAGCGCCTGAAGGGGTGAAAATAATCCCTAAATAGCAATATCCTGGGACAATTTCTATTTGGGACCCCATGTATGAAAAGTGGTGCTTCTTTAGGAGGTGACCAGATTTGTTAAACACAATTACCTTGGTCTTATCCAGATTTACGGTTAGGTCCCATTTCCTGCAGTAGATGCCTAGCTTATTCAGAGCATTTTGGAGAGCTCTAGATGATTCAGATAGTATGGCCAGATCATCTGCATACATAAGGCAGTTAACAGTGATGTCATGCAATTGAACAGGGTCGCAAGTATCATCAAATATGTCTGGTAGATCACGTAAATATAGATTAAATAGAAGTGGACTAAGAACACGGCCTTGCTTTACTCCTACTGAGGATGAAAAGCTGTCGCTGTGCCCATCACATACTTTGACCGCATATTTTACATCAGAATACATATTTCGGATGATGTTTAGAAAATTACCACCAATATCGGCTTGTAATAGTTTGTAAATTAATCTTTTCCTCGAGACAGTGTCGAAAGCTGACTTAAAGTCTACGAAGCAGCAGAATACATTTTTCTTAGAGACTGTGTTGACATATTTGTCGATTATAGATAATACAAGCAGGCAACAATGCTCTGATAGTAAGCTTATCCGACGTTGATATAACAACAGGCACTATCTTGGTAACAGTGTTGACAATATTTGGTATCAGAATATCACAATGATTACAATCTGGCAATTGTGTACCAAGTAGAAAGCGCAAGAAAATGTGTAAACTCAGCGATGCTGTGTGATATCAAAATACAGTAGTGAATGCAATCAGACAATATATACCAAATGAAAAGCAAATGTTCTTATTATATATGAATGATCTACGGACTATTTTCAGACACGTATCATTAATTCTATTTGCAGCTGACCAATACCTTCTGCAGTCATGATAATATAGACACATTTTACAGAAACAGGAATAAGGAAATGGATGAAATTATTGATTGGTTTGCACTAAATAAACTTTCATTAAAGGTACTATGTCACACCAAGTGGTCTTAAAGGAAAAATAATAGCAAACGTACAATATTGCAGGCGTATTTAGCGTATTTTTATGCAATTCAATGGGATATGAAATGATTTTCCATGTTGAGCGCCCTCTCATTGAAGGTGAATTGTGCATAAAAACTAAGCAACGTGGATGAGTTTTATTTAAAATGTGTAGGTGTGCCTCGTGAAATGGTGGAACAGCCATTCGATAAGAAGAAGGGCTTCCCACATCACAAGCTATGTCACAACGCATAAACAAATCTCTCGTGACAAAAAAACTCGTGACAGCGGCGAGTTTGTGAATGTTGTGCTACATATTTTTCTTCTCCTCACGTTTTTAGCGTGTTCTCATGTATCAACTTCTTGGTGACACCTTGATATTGGAGCATATGTAGATATTTGTGTGCTAGAACAAGAAAATTCAACAATATTTACGCGATTGGAAGCGGAAAACAATCCCGTCAAGAGGCGTTCGCCCCAGTGCCAATTCGCCATATTGTGCCATTATTATGGTACAATTGTAAATGTTGGCGGCTTATTTTAAAGTCCGGTGATTTCAGCGATTTTACGTGATATTGTACACACCTATAGCCCTATAAGAAAATGTAAGATATAGGTCATCTATTCACGTTTTGCGTGTAGGATAGGCATACACAAGTCTTACCACTTCATTCGTCACAAAGTCAGTCATCCGCAGTCAGTTGGTCTGTCGGTCAGTGGGTGGATTAGTCAATCAGTGGGTGGGTGGTTCGGTCTGTCAGCCTGTCTGTCCGTCTACCACTCATGCAGTCATCAGACCTGCCACTCATGCAGTCTATCACTCATGTAATCATCCGAGCTGTCACCCATGAAGTCTAGACCGAGCATGAAATCCCAGCAGCAGCTGAGAAGATAGCGTAGAGGGAACGTGTCAGCACCCACAGTATCTAGTACATCCAGTATCTGTATGATACATGCACGGGAAGCCATGACTATCCTGTGGTCTTAAACGGCAAACCAAAGAACCCTGACTTCTTCACCTCTGGTAGCTGGAGGCTGGCGGTAGCACCTGTACCTGTTTGGCCGTCGACAGTGATATGGCTCAGGCCGAGGGTGTCTATCTTGAGATTCTCTCCATCCTGTCGGAATGAGCTCCGTGGTTTCAGGAGATCCTTAACCAGGTCCTGTACAAAGGACTCAGCCATAACCTTGATGGCTCCAGCCTCATCGACTCCGAGCATACCTCGCATCGTCACCCTCTCCTTGATGCCCGTCCCCTTGTATACAGTCTTGGCCTTGTTAATGGCCGATTGTCCTACCATATCAGTGTTCCCGATGAGATCTCGGGCTGGGGTGGTACCGCTGATCTCCCACGGGTCTCTCTTCTCATCGAAGTCTAGGAAGGAGATAGGGGCAACAGTGTCCTCTGAACTGAGGTGTGCCTCGCCTAAGTGAGCAAGATCGCCTAGCTGTTGGCTTTCTAGATTTGTGAGTGACAGAGTCATAATGCTATATACAGACGGCTTAAACCTACTAGTCATACCCCCAGTGAAATAGTTGGGCATAGGAGGACCACGCAGTCGGCCAAGGGAATAGGTAGCAGTGCTGGCCCTCTCTGCAGGGGCACGCCTTGTGGGCGGTCCACCATTCCCGGGCATTGGCGATCCTCAGTCCGTGTGCTCGACTATGGGCTACACACCACCCTCCAGGACGCCATGCCTCATATGCTGCAGGGGTCTCATGATCTATCTCTCACTATTCAGAGGGGTTAAACGTAGGCGATGATGATATCAGCCATTGCACTCATTACACCAATCGTATATTAGGGGCTTATCACTTTGGAATTACTCGTAGTCAGAATGAAAAGCATTTCATGTGTGTGGGTGCACTTTATGCAAAATAAAGGTTTTATAAAATTTTAATCAGTCAGTGGCTACTGCAATCTCGCTACTCACTGTAAGTGTTTAGCATTCTGTTATAAATATTCCAAATTCTGATTATTGATTTGTTATACCTAATCCAGACAGGTGGATGAATGAAACAAGTTGGCTAAGTGAGATAGATACATAGATAAATTGTACAGGGGTATGAGTGTTGGTGTGTACAATGACTTCAACCCAGGAGATTTAGAGGCAGAGCAGCAGAAAGGAGTTTACAGAAGAAGCCAACATGAACTATTGTGAACGCAATTCCACAGTGAACACGATTCCACAGCGAACACGATTCCACATTGGGCACGATTCCACAGTGAACACGATTCCACAGTAAACACGATTCCACAGTGAACGCGTTTCCATTCTGAACACAATTCCACTGTAAACACAACTATGTACAATTTGTCATTTATTTATTCCTCTGTAGAGAACTACTTATACAAATAATCATGATCCGAAGGGAATTTAATTTCATGGTTACATCTGACCTACCATAAAACCAACTTTATTCATAGACAGCTCAAAGAAGACAAATATTGATAAAAAATAAATTGAGACTCAATATTCAGTATTGGAATCCACTATTCATAAGCCACGTGGAAGCGCCCATATTAAAGACTGTTATATATATAATACGGTTTATAGGCTTATGTTAAACGGTACCATATTGGGTTGAGCTGCTAATTCCATCTGGTGCCCACAAATGACATGACGATTAATTCCAATGACAAATTAATCACATAGAACAGAGTAGTTCTGTCGACTATGGAACGGGTGTTGGTGTTTGGAATTGGGCACAATTCCACAGTGAACACGATTCCACAGTAAACACGATTCCACAGTGAACGCGATTACATTCTGAACGCGATTCCACTGTAAACACACATATATACAAGTTGTCATTTATTTATTTCTCTATAGAGAACTACATATACAAATAATCATGATCCGAAGGGAATTTAATTTCATGGTTATATCTGACCTACCATAAAACCAACTTTATTCATAGACAGCTCAAAGAAGACAAATATTGATAAAAAATAAATTGAGACTCAATATTCAGTATTGGAATCCACTATTCATAAGCCACGTGGAAGCGCCCATATTAAAGACTGTTATATATATAATACGGGTTATAGGCTTCTGTTAATCGGTACCATATTGGGTTGAGCTGCTAATTCCCTCTGGTGCCCACAAATGACATGACGATTAATTCCAATGACAAATTAATCACATAGAACAGAGTAGTTCTGTCGACTACGGTACGGGTGTTGGTTTTACAGACGCACACACGCACTCACGCACACAGCAGCTAAGTGGAGATAACCCATACGAGGTTATGACTCAGTTATAAAACAATTATCTCCCTTGGGGTGGGGGTGGGGGGGGGGGTTCTCCCGTTATATTACTCAAATGGACTATGAAGTTGATGTAAATATATGCCATGACGAATGATTAAAAGATTCAGTATGTACTGCTGCTGCTATACATGATTTCGCTGCAGATTTTAGTCTCTAAGATTCCATCCTCTAACTAGCTCTTTGAGGGCTCTGTTATCATGCTGTTCCATTTCCGGAACATCAGAGCCTCTTTAGGGCCCCGGGCATAAATATTTGTGGTAGGCCCTTACCGGGTGGGTCAAGCAGGAAATGTCTGCTGCTGCTAATATTACTACCACACCCACTGCTGCTGCTGCTGCTGCTACTGCTGCTCCTCCTCCTCCTCCTGCTGCTGCTGCTCTTATCCTCCTCCTCCTCCTACCGCCGCTGCTGCTGCTGATGCTGCTGCTGCTCCTCCTCCTTCTCCTCCTCCTCCTGCTGCTGCTGCTGCTCTTCCACCTCCTCATCATCCTTCTCCTCCTCCTCCTACCGCTGCTGCTGCTGCTGCTCCTCCTCACCCTCCTCCTCCTGCTGCTGCTGCTGCTGCTCTTCCACCTCCTCATCATCCTTCTCCTCCTCCTCCTCCTCCTACCGCTGCTGCTGCTGCTGCTGCTGCTGCTCCTCATCCTTCTCCTCCTCCTCCTGCTGCTGCTGCTGCTGCTGCTGCTGCTCTTCCACCTCCTCATCATCCTTCTCCTCCTCCTTCTCCTCCTCCTCCTCCTACCGCTGCTGCTGCTGCTGCTCCTCCTCCTCCTGTTGCTGCTGCTGCTGCTCTTCCACCTCCTCATCATCCTTCTACCGCTGCTGCTGCTGCTCCTCCTTCTTCTCCTCCTCCTCCTCCTGCTGCTGCTGCTGCTCTTCCACCTCCTCATCATCCTTCTCCTCCTCCTCCTCCTACAGCTGCTGCTGCTGCTATTGCTCCTCCTCCTCCTTCTCCTTCTCCTCCTGCTGCTGCTGCTGCTGCTGCTGCTCTTCCACCTCCTCATCATCCTTCTCCTCCTCCTCCTCCTCCTCCTCCTCCCGCTGCTGCTGCTGCTGCTGCTCCTCCTCCTCCTCCTGCTGCTGCTGCTGCTGCTGCTGCTGCTGCTGCTGCTGCTGCTGCTGCTGCTGCTGCTGCTCTTCCACCTCCTCATCATCCTTCTCCTCCTACCGCTGCTGCTGCTGCTGCTCCTCCTCCTTCTCCTCCTCCTCCTCCTGCTGCTGCTGCTTCTGCTCTTCCACCTCCTCATCATCCTTCTCCTCCTCCTCCTCCTCCTACCGCTGCTGCTGCTCCTCCTCCTGCTGCTGCTGCTGCTGCTCTTCCACCTCCTCATCATCCTTCTCCTCCTCCCCCTCCTCCTACCGCTGCTGCTGCTGCTGCTGCTCCTCCTCCTTCTCCTCCTCCTCCTCCTCCTGCTGCTGCTGCTGCTGCTCTTCCACCTCTTCCTCATCCTTCTCCTCCTCCTCCTACCGCTGCTGCTGCTGTTGCTGCTGCTCTTCCACCTCCTCAGCAGCCTTCTCCTCCTCCTCCTCATCATCATCATCATCCTTCTCCGCCTCCTCCTCCTCCTCATCATCATCATCCTTCTCCTCCTCCTCCTACCGCTGCTGCTGCTGCTCCTCATCCTTCTCCTCCTCCTCGTCATGCTGCTGCTGCTGCTCTTCCACCTCCTCATCATCCTTCTCCTCCTCCTCCTACCGCTGCTGCTGCTGTTGCTTCTGCTGCTGCTGCTGCTGCTGCTGCTGCTGCTGCTGCTCTTCCACCTCCTCATCCTCCCTCGCCTCCTCCTCCTCCTCCTCCTCCTCCCCCTCCTCCTCCTCCTCCTCATACTACAACAACAACAACAACAACAACAACAACAACAACAACAACAACAACAACAACAACAACTGCTACTACTACTACTACTACTACTACTACTACTACTACTACTACTACTACTACTACTACTACTACTACTACTACTACTACTACTACTACTACTTCTACTGCTACTGCTGCTGCTGCTGCTGCTGCTGCTGCTGCTGCTGCTGCTATTTCTGCTGCTGCTGCTACTGTTACTGCTACTGCTACTGCTACTGCTACTGCTACTGCTACTGCTACTGCTACTGCTACTGCTACTACTATCCTATATTAAATGCTTGTTTGCAAGCTTATTAATTTGAATTGAATGGACTCGATGATTTATTTTCATATACATGCAGCTGGTTGCACATATTCGGACCTGATAAGTCACTCTGCTGGATCGACTATATAGATTACTGGCCCGCTATTGGACTGCCCTATGGCCCGATTTGGCTCGGTACGGCCATGTAACATGTGCTACCAGGGAAGTGTTTAAGGAACAAATTAGAGAAAATTGGAACCATTTGTATAAACATTAGCAGGCATTTACAACAAGAACTCTGATATTTAACTGACAAGCCTGCCTATCCACGCGCTTTATGTTGCTGCGAACTTCATTCGGAACCATTGCATAATATGTTGATATTACGCCATATACTAACCATATTGAAACACTGGAACTCAGTGCAAACACACGTGTCATGC
>CM067367.1:127193902-127288902 GCA_034401795.1 Chaetoderma sp. LZ-2023a
GTTTTTGGACTGTTGCTTTTGGGGGTATGCACTATTAGGCCAATATATGAATCTGTCCCAGGAATCAGTCCAACTGATGTACAATTTGAGGTGTTTTTGCCGAAAGTCGTTACTGCTTTAACTAGGAACAGCTTACAACAACATAATTTTCCATATGAAACCAGTTATTACTTTTATTATGGCTAGCCCTAAATGTAGCACAAGAGGCATTTAGTTGTAAAATAGTTAACTCGCGTGAGCGGCAGGAGTTTGACGGACAGGACCGGGTGTGAGAGTTCATGTTCCCTACACTGAGATACTTCATGTCACTCAGCGACATCTGGCGCCCACGGCAGAATCCGCGTCAACTGTTGAAAACTGAACTAAAAATCACGTTGAGTTAATTGATAATTTACCGGATGCAATGAAAAGTAAAATTTGACTTATGTTTGCAAGCTATGAAGGTGGTGAAATACCAAGAATAATATATATTCTAAAACCTATCATCGTAGGAGCTGTGTTTATTTTCTAAAATCTCTAACGACTAGTTGTCTTAAAAAAGCAGCCAGTAGCGCATAAAGACTTCAGAATGCCCTTTAACGTTGCATCTTCCCGCATATATACACGCACATGGTGAATGGCAATAAGTAGACTGGAAATGGTCACGTGGTTGTAGGCAAAATACTTGTACGTCCTCTTAAATGCGTAGTGGGGATTCTAAGATTTTTTTTCCAGGGGGGGGGGGGAGACCGGCGATGGGGTGGGAGTTGGGGGAGGGGGTGGGCTGGGGCTGTGTGAATTTCCCCAATTTGTGTAAATGCACCTCAATTTACGTACATTTTTAGGGAAATGAATATCTTTAGAATTTATTTGGAAAATCCGATGTCCTGAGAGGTAATTTTTTGCCCTCTGAGTGATTAAATCTTGGCTAAATAATTTTGGGAAAATAAGCATTTCCCAGAAATATGTTCCCCAAAGTCGTTCCAGGTGTGGGAGTCTGCACCTGGTGTCACCCGTTCCCCAGTAGCGTCGCCACTGCGTGAGTACTAAAGATAACTGTCCTTGCAACAGCCTCAAGAAACTAGTTCTTACTAAAATCTATGTCACTAATTAAGTCCTAACGATGCTATGATTTAAAGGTGGCCATTCATAAAGTTTGTAAGACATTTAGTTCTAAGCAGCTTTCGCGCGCACACGCACGCAGGTACACACGCACACACTCGCGCACGCACGTACGCACGCAGGCACACATGGGATTCACCACAGACTGGTAAAACCTATTTAGTCATATGTCCGAATGGTTGTGAAAATCAATCATGTTAACCTTTAAAATGTGCTAACTTTGAATCTTGCAAACATAATTACCACAATGACACGACTAACAAAATATTTGATGACTAATAAATGGACGACCTTACTGGTACCCAAGTCCTGATTGTTAAAGAGGATGTCTCGCCACCCATCGCGCCTCCCTCAATAACAAAAAGCCAGACACGTGAGCGAATTAATTGCCTCATATCGCCGTCAAGTACATATTTCTGTACTTAATAGGCCCTAGTCTCGTGAAATGACCTTTATTCCATAGTTGCAGACACCGTAATATTATCGCCTAGGCATGCGCATGGTATATATGAGTAGGTGATGCCCACTGCTGTCTGAGAGGAATTATCGGCATGGTTCGGTGGAAGAGTTATGCCCCCTGAGAGGCAGTGTCACTATGCGTTAGTCGAAGAGTGAGTGATGTCCCCTGAGAGCTAGTGTCTCTGTGAGTTAGTGGAAAAGTGATGCCCCTTGAGAGGTTGTGTCACTGTGAGTTAGTGGAAGAGTGATGTCCCCTTTGGCAACAGTGTCGATGTCAGCTAGTGGAAGAGTGATAGCCCCTTTGGCAACAGTGTCGGTGTGAGTTAGTGGAAGAGTGATATCCCCTTAGAGGCAGTGTCGATGTGAGTTAGTGGAAGAGTGATGTTCCATAAAAGACAGTGTCGATGTGAGTTAGTGGAAGAGTGATGTCCTCTTTGGCTACAGTGTCGATGTGAGTTAGTGGAAGAGTGATGTCCCCTAAAAGGCAGGTGTCAAGTTCAAGTTCAAGATTATTTATTTTGATATAGAATATACATTTACAGTTTTCACAACAGGTAGTCCACCAAAGGCAGAGCCTATGTGGCGGTGGACCCCTTACACATATAACAATAACAACAATATAGGACATGAGAATACTGAATACATAAGGTTAACATGTTATAGTCCTATATATACATATAGTTAACTGTCTCGCTGCCAAGCCTCTGCAGTCTACATTTTCCATGGAGCCTAACTCAGGGTATGCTGAGTACCTCTAAAAAATTTAAAAAAAAAAATTTGACCGATACGTTATCGGTGGCTAAGCCACAAGCAACTTTCAGTCAAATTTTTTCTAAAATACTCAGCCAATCCAGAGTCATTGCCAATCGGAGTTATTGTCCGCTTCCAGCAGTCCACCAGTTAATAGACATATGACAATTTACATTTTAACAGGGAAAGACATGGGGAAAGACATGACAGAGGGATGTGTGCTTATCTTGCTTAAGTTAATAATTCTATATTACATATTCTTATTATCAATGACAAAGTATTTAATTTATTATTATTATTTTTTTTTAGGCTGTGATGGTAGAGGTAGTTGTTTCGTAGTTACCATTATGACAGATATTCCTATTCTTCTTCTTCTTCTTCTTCTTCTCTTCTTATTATTATTATTATTATTATTATTATTTGTTCTGGTGACTGGGTGCAAGTAAGAGAATAGCATGCCATGATGGTGAGTGTTTTCCAGAGTCTAGTAGGTTTCTATAATCTTCTTTCTGATATTCTGCTTAAAGTACTGTAGCTTTAAGATGTCTGTGCGTGTGCTTGTGTCTGTATTATTCCATAACTGAATTGCTTTGTATGAAGGTTTTTGTTGTGCTACTTTTGTTTGTGGTGTGTTGAATGGAGGTTATTTCTTGTTCTTGTGTTGTGAGGATGGCAATTGTGTATTGAGCATAAACATGTTAGATAAGGATGAGGGTAAGTTGCCATTGTGGAAGTCCCTTAAGATTGTGTATAGTTGGAGCCCTCCTATGTCCTCAAGTTTTAAGACCGTTTCTGATTTAAAGATATCCTGGCCACCTGCTGTTTGTGAAAATAGTTTAATAGATTGCTTTTGCAGAGATTTTAGTTTTTTTAGTCTAGCTTGAGATGTATTAGTCCAGATAGCATTGCAGTAGGTGATGTGAGGAAGTATCATTGTGCAGTACAGGTTTAAAATAATATTAGGTGTTAGATAGGGCTTCAGTCTGCGAATGATGCCAATGCTTTTTGCTACCCTGGTAGTAATAATTTCAATCTGCTTCTCCCATGTTATATTTCTGTCCAGATATACTCCTAAAAACTTAGCATATTGTGCCTCTTGAATTATCTGGTTGTCGATATAGAGGTTTGGGAGAGCTATTTCTTTTAGTTTCTTAGATTTTGTGAATAGTATATAATTAGTTTTTGATACATTTAAGGACAATTTGTTTACTTTAAACCAGTCTATTAATTTCGCCATTTCATTATTGACATTTTTGTATAGAATTTCTATATCCTTGTGGCTGCAGAAAGCATTTGTGTCGTCTGCAAAAAGTATTAGTGAGAGATGTTTGCAGACTTTGGGTATGTCATTCATATATAGGAAACAGTAGGGGGCCCAAGAACCGAACCTTGGGGAACACCACAAACTATATTTTTGTATTCAGAGATAGCCCCATTGAATTGTACACACTGTTCCCTGTTTGACAGGTAACTCTGTATCCAGTTCAATGCAGTACCTCTTATTCCATAGTATGCAAGCTTTTGCAGTAAAATTGTATGATCAATTGTATCGAGGGCTTTGGAAAGATCCAGGAATACACCTAGCGTATGTTCATTATTCTCAAGGAGGTTGATAATTTTTCTATCATATCCACAATGGCAAGCATAGTAGAGTGTTATTCTCTGAAACCATATTGAGAAGGATATATGATTGAGTTTTTGTTTAGATATTTAGTAATTCTACTAAAATACAGCTTTTCTAAGAATTTTGAGAAAAGTGGAAGTACCGAGACTGGCCGATAATTAGTAAAGTCAGATACATCTTTAGCTTTGTATATGGGTGTCACACTGCAACCTTTAATCTTGATGGAAATACTCCCTGTGTAAGTGAGAGATTACAGATGTGGTCCAATGGTGTTAGTATTTCTGTTACACAGTGTTTAAAAATTTTCCATTTGAAATTATCGATTCCAGCACTTTTAGCTGTGTTAATTTGCATTAGTATTTTGTAGATTTCGTGAGTATCTGTTGGATTTAGGAAAATAGAGTGTTGATAACTACCTGTTAGAAAGTCCTTTATATGTATGTTCTAGCTGGGTTGAATTTTTTGTGATAAATTAGGACCAATGTTAGTAAAATACTCATTAAATTTGTCTGCTATTTCTTTTTTGTCGTTAATGACTCTATTATTATAAATAAACCGTGATGCTTCAGTATTGTTTTTTTTCTTATTTAGTAATGATTTAATAAGTTTCCATGTTTCCTTTATATTATCTTTTTGTTCATCAAATTTATTATGAAAATAATTTATTTTTGCTGTCCTAATTATCTGATTTAGCCTGTTTCTATATTTTTTGAACTGTGAGTCATTAAACTTTGTCGGATATTTAATAAAATTCAGATATAACTTGTTTTTCTTGTGACAGGCAGCTATAACTCCTCTTGTAATCCAGGGTTTAGTAGGATTTTGTTTAAATTTCTTAATATTTTTAAGTGGAAAGGCAGATTCATAGATGTTAGAGCATATAGTGTCGAAGGTGTTGTAGGCATCTTCACATGACTGTGATTCAATTACCTGGTTCCAGTTTATGTTAGCCATATTGTTTTTGAACATTTCTATATTTTCCTTTTTGAAGTCTCTACAAGTTACTTCTTCTTTTACAAATGATTTTACTTTTTTGTTTTCTTTTTCTATATAGAAAATAGGTAAATGGTCTGAAATATCTACAACAAAGATACCTGTTTGATTCTTGGCACTTACTGCATTATTCGAGATGATGTTGTCAATAACAGTAGCCGAGCATTCTGTAATTCTTGTTGGTTTCGTTATAAATGGATAAAAGCCAGATATTTTTAATAAATTTAATAGGTCTTGAGTGTAGAAGCTATGTTGTTTTAGCAAATCAATATTAAAGTCACCTAATATATAAGCGGATTTCTTTTCATTTTGTATGGTATTTAGAATTTTTTCGAATGATTTCATAAATTTGTCGTTGTCACTTCCAGGAGGTCTGTATGTGACAGTGTCGATATGAGTTAGCGGACGAGTGGTGTCCCGTTAGAGGCAGTGTGGATGTGAGTTAGTGGAAGAGTCATGTCCCCTGACAGACAGTGTTGATGTGAGGTAGTGAAAGACAGTGATCCACCGAAAGATAGTGTCGATGTGAGCTAGTGGAAGAGTAATGTCCCCTAAAAGGCAGTGTCGATGTGATTTAGTAGAGGAGTGATGCCCTCTTTGGCGACAGTGTCGATGTGAGTTAGTGGAAGAGTGATGCCCCCTAAAAGGCAGTGTCGATGTGAGTTAGTGGACGAGTGGTGTTCCCTTAGAGGTAGTGTTGATGTGAGTTAGTGGAAGAGTGATGTCCCTTGAGAGACAGTGTTGATATGAGATAGTGGAAGGGAGTGGCCCCATGAGAGACAGTGCCGATGTGAGTGTGTGGAAGGGAGTGGTCCCTTGAGAGACAGTGTTGATGTGAGATAGTGAAAGAGAGTGGTCACCTGAGAGGTAGTGTTGATGTGAGTTAGTGGAAGAATGGTGGCCCCTGAGAGACAGTGTCGGTGTGAGTTAGTGGAAGAGTGATGTCTGCTGAGAGACAGTGCCGGTGTGAGTTAGCAGAAGAGTGATGTCTACTGAGAGACAGTGTCGGTGTGAGTTAGTGGAAGAGAGTGGTCTCCTGAGAGACAGTGTCGGTGTGAATTAGTGGAAGAGTGATGTCCCCTGAGAGACAGTGTCAGTATGAGTTAGTGGGAGAGTGATGTCCCCTGAGCGACAGTGTCGGCGTGAGTTAGTAGAAGACTGCAAGATGCCTATTGAAAAAAGCAGTCTCATTGAAAGCTGTTATTGAGTGAGCTTACAGCGATGTTAGAATCAAGCCTGCGTTAGCATTCAAAAGGGAGACAAATAATACATATGCAACGCTAACGGAGACTGTATAGTGATGACGGTGCTAACCATTCCTGTCTTAATATCGCTTTATCTCAAATTAAAAACAATCGCACTGGTAAGCCGCTGGCGATTTTGAACCAAATTTGACTGGCATCATAAAACTTCTAGTCTAATTTAGCTCAGAATATTTCATTAAACGACATAATTAGTATCAATATATCCGCCTTCCTACCCCCCCCCCCCCCCCCGCATCGTGTAATTAGTATCACTATACCCGCCTTCCTACGACACTCACTCGCATCGTGTAATTAGTATCAATATACCCGCCTTCCTACCACCCCCCCACCCCCCGCATCATGTAATTAGTATCAATATACCCGCCTTCCTACCACACACCCTCGCATCGTGTAATTAGTATCAATATACCCGCCTTCCTACCACACACCCTCGCATCGTGTAATTAGTATCAATATACCCGCCTTCCTACCACACACCCTCGCATCGTGTAATTAGTATCAATATACCCGCCTTCCTACCACACCCCCTCGCATCGTGTAATTAGTATCAATATACCCGCCTTCCTACCATACACCCTCGCATCGTGTAATTAGTATCAATATACCCGTCTTCCTACCACACACCCTCGCATCGTGTAATTAGTATCAATATACCCGCCTTCCTACCACACTCCCTCGCATCGTGAAATTAGTTTCACTATACCCGCCTTCCTACCACACTCCCTCGCATCGTGTAATTAGTATCAATATACCCGCCTTCCTACCACACTCCCTCGCATCGTGTAATTAGTATCAATATACCCGCCTTAATACCACACGCCCTCGCATCGTGTAATTAGGATCAATATACCCGCCTTCCTACCACACTCCCTCGCATCGTGTAATTAGTATCAATATACCCGCCTTCCTACCACACTCCCTCGCATCGTATAATTTCTCATAAATTTAATTCAGTAAGTGAAAGATACCCTGTTAATCTCACAGATGTATTACTTGAAGGTGTGCCTGTTCTTAGCACGGGAGCATCCATGAATGTCCATGGTTAAGGGAGGAGTACTGAACGTACAGCTGCGGCTGAATAGCGCCACAAAACGTTTACTATATAACTCAGAGCTAAGTTTAGCTGTTCTTCGTGCCTTGCGCGGTAACACGTCTCAACGCGAGAACTGGAGCTATTTATTGTTTACGTCACAATCTCACATTGGGCCGATAGGGTGAATATATTACATGAATATTAATTATTCCAATAGAGCGTGCATATCAAACTCCATCCAGGGGTTATATGTCTGGACGTGTTAAATATTTGACAATTTGACTGAAAGTTGTTGGTGGCTAAGCAACCAAGAACTTTCAGTCAAATTGTTTGCAAAATAATCAGCGAGTCAAGAGTTTTTGCTTATTGAAATTATTGTCTGGTGGCTTGCAGCGGCGAGACAGTTAATATACCCCTGCAGCATGGATATCGCAGATCTCTAGGAAGTAGAAACCGAGTCAGATGTTAAAGTCAGGGAGGGTGTGTGGGTGGGGTGGGGGGGGGGTCTCTATTGGCGTGATAGTTCCATAAAAATCTTTATAAATATATCATGCAGTAGTACATTCTTGTTTGATCATGACCCATCACGCTTGCCAATCATGGCGGCTTTGTGACAGGACCTAGTGGCACGAATATACTGTCTATATATGTATTTAGTTGTGTGCGTGCGTGCGTGCGTGCGTGCGTGCGTGCGTGCGTGCGTGCGTGCGTGCGTGCGTGCGTGCGTGCGTGCGTGCGTGCGTCCGTGTGTGTGTGTTTACTATCTGTGAACATGCTTCTATAGAAGTATGTTCATTATTCACAGAGATCCTAATAGAGAGTACAGACTATCAGAACGTATCTGAAGGACGCATCAATATTTGTAGTCTATTGTCGATGACGTCAGCTTCTCGCTATCATCAACTCTATCATTATTATTGGCGAAAACTAGAATTTTTACCCATATATCGATGTGTTCCGTTACTCCGTCTGTCTGTCTGTTCGTCGGTCCGTCCGTCCGTCCGTCTATCGGCGTCTAATCTCAGTTAACTTTATATCTTGACAGGTTTCACTCTATTGTGACTAGAATTGTCCACATGCTTCCTTATATCAATGGGATTGAGCGCAATGATATTAAGGTCATGAGGTGAAAGCTCAAGGTCACTGTGACGTTAGCATAAAACTATTTTTACGGTTAAGCCTTTGGTTTAGATCAATATATTATCTTATATCTTAGGATTGGGCCACCCTATTGGGACGAAACTTGGACACCTACTTCGTTATATCAAGCAGATGAAGCGCGGTGATATTGAAGTCAAAGTTCAAGGTCTTTGTACCATTTGACTTGTAAAAATGCAGACTAACAGCTACCGGTAGATTCTTCTGCTTACCTCATTTTACCTTTATTTCAGGATTGGCCAAATTATTTGATCTAAGCATGGCCATTCAGTTGCGTCGACCAGTCGGAGCAGCACAAATGCATTCAGACTTCTGAAGTCAAGGTCATTGTGTGATCTTGATACAAGTCTAGATTTGCATTTGGAAATGCACAAGGACAAGATTATTTACCAATATCTCGTCAGTGTAGCGCTGATGTCTTGTTTGTCGCTAAATAATCGGCATAAATATCTGGTTCCATTGTGCGTATTTTGAATATGACGTTTCTCATATATAGATTCTGTTTTGCCGGAGAGGGTATGTGGTACGAGGTTAGAGGCATAGATCCATTGAAACCAAATTCTCGTCCATCTGCATCATGAAACTTGCAACATGATTAATATTATACAATGTTACTACTCGACTGGTTTAATCATGCGCCCATAGATGATTTTAGACCCAATTTGTGAGCCAATTTCTATACAAATCAGAGAGGGGTAGGACTACATGACCGAGGCCCATATTTTTTCCATTACTAACGATTAGCAGGCTAGTGTAGTTTTCCCCACACTCTCATTAAAAGATTACATTCCCTCCTTACTGATATCGTGTTTTTCACTCATCACAAACACAGCAATGGATGAATCCAGCATTATATGACGTCATAATTAACTACGTGATGTGTATACTGACGTCAAAATCACTTAGGTCATTAACGACGTGACTAAGTTCGTCACGAAAGCTTAATTGATGACGGTCTAAGCGTTGTTGTACAAATTGTATGGCTTTACTATTTAATAAACATTCTGTTGAATATTTTGAAACTAATTTGATAGGGGCACTGTTGCTGCCATACAACAACACCCGATCAAATTAGTTTCAAAATATTCAACAGCTTACCTGTATAGTTTTCTGGAAATTGATAGTCAACGAGTTCAGGAATCCATCGATCTGAACCCAGGCGAAGTGTGGGTGGAGCTTAGATAAAGATGGGCGGGGAATAGCTAAAGCTGGATTCCTCCATTGCATAAGACGTCCATAAAACATATCAAACATCAATTAAGACGCAATCAGGACGGTGGCGGCATTTTACGCCTAAAACTGATGTCCTGACCTTATTATCAAGGTAATAGATGAATCCAGTCTATCGGTCAATCATATGACGTCATAATCAACTACGTCACATGTACGTATCCTGGCATAATTACCATTTAAGCATTTAAGCATATTTAAGCATGCTCAAACTTTCGTTGAAAAAATGTCGACACCAATTTCGTGCACTTGGAAATTACATGTCAGGAATTACCATTGTTTGGAAACCAAATCAAAGAAATTCTTGCTATAGGTTGGCTTCGGTTGCTCGATAATAGTGAAAGACAAATTATCCTTTCCACTTATAACAGTGGATCCTAAAGACCGGTTGGTCCATAGAACAAGGATTAATGGCCGCATCCATCATATGAGTAAATTTGCATTTGAAATGTAGTGATCTGATTAGGTGAGACATTCTTTTGTGTTTGGAGGTTATAATAGTGATGTTGCGTGTCGGCGAGAAATACGTGATGCCATTCTTGTACAGAATGTCAAGTGGTTGTATACTACTTACAATGAACCTTTCCACTTTTAGCCATCCCCCGCCCATCTATAGCTAAGATCTACCTACACCTCACTCGTGTTGGGATCGAGCGATCCCTGAACTCCCAAACTATCAAAAAACTATACAGGTAAAGCTGTTGAATATTTTGAAACTAATTTAACTGGTTGAGTATGACGTCATATGATTGACTGAGGAAATGGATTCGTGAATTAAAGATGTATTACTCTTTTCTATTGTAGAGCTGCTTATCAGTAATGGCTCGCATATACTGCGATACATACCAAAGACCAAGTCCACAGAGATCCTTGTGTCATCAGAGGTATGCCACTTTCAATTTCACTAAACATGCACACGTGACACAACCCACCACCACCACCACCACCACCACCAGGAATATCCACAAGTAACAATATTACAACCATAACCAGCACACGCACTAACACCACCACCGCCACCGAAAGTACCACCACCACTACAGCAGCAGCAGCAGCAGCAGCAGCAGCAGCAGCAGCAGCAGCAGCAGCAGCAGCAGCAGCAGCAGCAGCAGTAGTAGCAACAACAGCAGCAGCAGCAGAAGCAGCAGCAGCAGCAGCAGCAGCACCACCACCACCACCACCACCACCACCACCACCACCACCATCACCCCACCACCACCCCACCAACCCCACCCACCACCACCACCAGACCATGACCATGACCAGCGCCACCGTCACCGCCGCCGCCACACCCACACCCATCCCGCCACCACCACCACCATCACCACCACCACCGCCGCCGCAGCCGCCGCCACCACACCCACATCCATTCAGTCACTACCACCACCACCACCACCACCACCACCACCACCACCACCACCACCACCACCACCACCACCACCGCAGCCGCCGCCACCACACCCACAACCATCCCGCCACCACCACCGCCACCACCATCATCACCACCACCACCACCGCCGCAGCCGCCGCCGCCACCACCACCAACATCACCACCACCACCACCACCACCACCACCACCACCTCCAGCAAAACCACCATCGTTTCTGAGGATGTATCCGCCACAATTACAACTGTAATGGTTACCTTGAGAGTGAGCTCTATCATCTTGAAACCCCTGGGGCAGTATGTAGGTCTGCTGTGATACACGAGAGGTCTGTCTGTAATACGGCTGGCTATTCGCCGGCTGTGTATATGTCAACACATCATAGACCTTTCCGGTTTTAGCTACGCCCCGCCCATCTCTAGCTAAGCTCCACCCATACCGCGCTCGTGTTGGAATCGATCGATTTCTGAGCACCCTGACTATCAATTTCCAAAAAACTACACAGGTAAGCTGTTGAATATTTTGAAACTAATTGGACTGGGTGCTGTTGCTGCCTAAGGCAGAAACAGCGCCCAGTCAAATTAGTTTCAAAATATTCAACAGCATGTTTATTAAATAGCAAAGAATTACAAAGACATAGAATTCATACAACGTGCCGGAGCATTTGAGATTTGATGACGGTCGCTATGGAACCCTTTTGTGACGTAATGATTGTGACGTCATCATACACGCGCTGAGTTGATTATGACGTCATACGAGGTCAGATGATGGATGGATACTCTGGAAAGGTGAATTTGTTGTATGTTCCTCACTTTGTACTATTGTCATTCTATGTTTAATTATCCTCACGTTTTCCCGGGGATATTAAAATCGTCTCCATCCGTCTGTCCATCCGTATGTCCGTCACGTTATCTCCTCCCAAACCGTTTGATGGAATTCAAACAAATTTGGTATGTGGGTTACGCATATGCCAGACGACATTTAGATTTTGCTCCCCCCTCTGGGTGTCAGGGTCGGGGACAAAAGGTCAACTATCCTACAAACTGTCCGTCATGATATCTCCTCACAAGCTGTTGGGTGGAATTCAACCAAATTTGGTACGTCGCTTACCCATATAATTGCTGATTGCGTGGTGACATTTCAGTTTGGATCCGCGCCTATTGGGTCAAAGGCGGGTCCAAGGGTCAAATATCCTAAATACTTGTCTTTCACGCTATCTTCACCAAAACGTCATGGAGCATAACTGGTCATCATATTATTGGCTCAGTGCAATGTTAGGTTACGGTACACGCGGGTGAGTGGTGGTTAAATTCTCAGCCTGACTCGTTATTCATAGATGTTAGACATGCTGAATATAACAATTGTGAGATTCATGATGATGGCGATGATTGACGACGGCTGCGGCGGCTGCGGCTGCGACGACGACGACGACGACGACGACGACGACGACGACGACGACGTCGACGATAATGATGATGGTGGAAATGATGATGATGATGATGATGATGATGATGATGATGATGGTGGTGGTTGTGGTGATGGGGGTGATGATAATGGGGATGATAACGATGAAAAGTAGTGATAATAACGAAATAATTACAATTGTAACATGCAATACTGTCATAGTGTCTGCCACATTCTTATTATTATGTAATTTACACGCAAGGGCCAAATGACCTACTGTGAAATAAACTATCTATCTATCTTATACCAACCCATTGTGTGGAATTCACACACATTTGATATATGTCTTACTCATATATGATGGTGGATTGCACGACAGATTCTATGTGCGGCTCGGGCCCCAGACGAGGGGAAGGGGTCAAAAGTTCAAGAAATTGATTGCATTGCAACTCCTCCGAAACAGGTGTAATGTAAATCAACCACATTTGATAGGTAAGTTACACATATAATCGCGGAGTGCGAGAGGACATTTACATTTGGCTCCGCACACACCCACATATCCAGGGGTAGGGTGGGGGTGAAGTGCACGAGGACATTTACATTTGGCTCCGCCCCCAGGGTTAGGGTAGGGCGGGGTCAAGAGGATGGAGCGGTGAACATGGGGATTTGCGATGACACGTCACCGACCGACCAATCTAGTTTGTTTATATGTGGCAGTACCAAGGACTGTGGTTGTAGATTCTAGATCGCACCATCCTCTGGCCAGTCTCTATATGTGGCAGTAGCAAGGACTGTGGTTGTAGATTCTAGATCACACCATCCTCTGGCCAGTCTCTATATGGGGCAGTACCAAGGACTGTGGCTGTAGATTCTAGATCGCACCATCCTCTAGCCAGTCTCTATATGTGGCAGTACCAAGGACTGTGGTTGTAGATTCTAGATCACACGATCCTCTGGCCATTCTATATGTGTGGCAGTACCAAGGACTGTGGTTGTAGATTCTAGATCACACCATCCTCTGGCCAGTCTCTATATGTGGCAGTACCAAGGACTGTGGATGTAGATTCTAGATCACACCATCCTCTGGCCATTCTATATGTGTGGCAGTACCAAGGACTGTGGTTGTAGATTCTAGATCACACCATCCTCTGGCCAGTCTCTATATGTGGCAGTACCAAGGACTGTGGTTGTAGATTCTAGATCACACCATCCTTTAGCCAGTCTCTATATGTGTCAGTAGCAAGGACTGTGGTTGTAGATTCTAGATCACACCATCCTCTGGCCATTCTATATGTGTGGCAGTACCAAGGACTGTGGTTGTAGGTTCTAGATCACACCATCCTCTGGCCAGTCTCTATATGTGGCAGTACCAAGGACTGTGGTTGTAGATTCTAAATCACACCATCCTCTGGCCAGTCTCTATATGTGGCAGTACCAAGGACTGTGGCTGTAGATTCTAGATCACACCATCCTCTGGCCGGTCTCTATATGTGGTAGTACCATGGACTTTGGTTGTGGATTCTAGATCACACCAGCCTCTGGCCAGTCTCTATATGGGACAGCACCAAGGACTGTGGTTGTAGATTCTAGATCACATCATCCTCTGGCCAGTCTCTATATGTGGCAGTACCAGGGACTGTGGTTGTAGATTCTAGATCACACCATCCTCTGGCCAGTCTTTATATGTGGCGGTACCAAGGACTGTGGTTGTAGATTCTAGATCACATCGTCCTCTGGCCAGTCTCTATATGGGACAGCACCAAGTACTGTGGTTGTAGATTCTAGATCACATCATCCTCTGGCCGGTCTCTATATGTGGCAGTACCAAGGACTGTGGCTGTAGATTCTAGATCACACCATCCTCTGGCCGGTCTCTATATGTGGTAGTACCAAGGACTGTGGTTGTAGATTCTAGATCACACCATCCTCTGGCCAGTCTCTATATGTGGCAGTACCAAGGACTGTGGTTGTAGATTCTAGATCACGCCATCCTCTGGCCAGTCTCTATATGTGGCAGTACCAAGGACTGTGGTTGTAGATTCTAGACCACACCATCCTCTAGCCAGTCTCTATATGTGGCAGTAGAAAGGACTGTGGTTGTAGATTCTAGATCACATCATCCTCTGGCCAGTCTCTATATGTGACATTACCAAGGACTGTGGCTGTAGATTCTAGATCGCACCATCCTCTAGCCAGTCTCTATATGTGGCAGTACCAAGGACTGTGGTTGTAGATTCTAGATCACACGATCCTCTGGCCATTCTATATGTGTGGCAGTACCAAGGACTGTGGTTGTTGATTCTAGATCACACCATCCTCTGGCCAGTCTCTATATGTGGCAGTACCAAGGACCGTGGTTGTAGATTCTAGATCACACCATCCTTTAGCCAGTCTCTATATGTGGCAGTACCAAGGACTGTGGTTGTAGGTTCTAGATCACACCATCCTCTGGCCAGTCTCTATATGTGGCAGTACCAAGGACTGTGGTTGTAGATTCTAGATCACACGATCCTCTGGCCATTCTATATGTGTGACATTACCAAGGACTGTGGCTGTAGATTCTAGATCGCACCATCCTCTAGCCAGTCTCTATATGTGGCAGTACCAAGGACTGTGGTTGTAGATTCTAGATCACACGATCCTCTGGCCATTCTATATGTGTGGCAGTACCAAGGACTGTGGTTGTAGATTCTAGATCACACCATCCTCTGGCCAGTCTCTATATGTGGCAGTACCAAGGACCGTGGCTGTAGATTCTAGATCACACCATCCTTTAGCCAGTCTCTATATGTGGCAGTACCAAGGACTGTGGTTGTAGATTCTAGATCACACCATCCTCTGGCCATTCTATATGTGTGGCAGTACCAAGGACTGTGGTTGTATGTTCTAGATCACACCATCCTCTGGCCAGTCTCTGTATGTGGCAGTACCAAGGACTGTGGTTGTAGATTCTAGATCACACCATCCTCTAGCTAGTCTCTATATGTGGCAGCACCAAGGACTGTGGCTGTAGATTCTAGATCACACCATCCTCTGGCCGGTCTCTATATGTGGTAGTACCAAGGACTGTGGTTGTAGATTCTAGATCACACCATCCTCTGGCCAGTCTCTATATGTGGCAGTACCAAGGACTGGGTTGTAGATTCTAAATCACACCATCCTCTGGCCAGTCTCTATATGTGGCAGTACCAAGGACTGTGGCTGTAGATTCTAGATCACACCATCCTCTGGCCAGTCTCTATATGTGGCAGTACCAAGGACTGTGGTTGTAGATTCTAGATCACACGATCCTCTGGCCATTCTATATGTGTGACATTACCAAGGACTGTGGCTGTAGATTCTAGATCGCACCATCCTCTAGCCAGTCTCTATATGTGGCAGTACCAAGGACTGTGGTTGTAGATTCTAGATCACACGATCCTCTGGCCATTCTATATGTGTGGCAGTACCAAGGACTGTGGTTGTAGATTCTAGATCACACCATCCTCTGGCCAGTCTCTATATGTGGCAGTACCAAGGACCGTGGCTGTAGATTCTAGATCACACCATCCTTTAGCCAGTCTCTATATGTGGCAGTACCAAGGACTGTGGTTGTAGATTCTAGATCACACCATCCTCTGGCCATTCTATATGTGTGGCAGTACCAAGGACTGTGGTTGTAGGTTCTAGATCACACCATCCTCTGGCCAGTCTCTGTATGTGGCAGTACCAAGGACTGTGGTTGTAGATTCTAGATCACACCATCCTCTAGCTAGTCTCTATATGTGGCAGCACCAAGGACTGTGGCTGTAGATTCTAGATCACACCATCCTCTGGCCGGTCTCTATATGTGGTAGTACCAAGGACTGTGGTTGTAGATTCTAGATCACACCATCCTCTGGCCAGTCTCTATATGTGGCAGTACCAAGGACTGTGGTTGTAGATTCTAAATCACACCATCCTCTGGCCAGTCTCTATATGTGGCAGTACCAAGGACTGTGGCTGTAGATTCTAGATCACACCATCCTCTGGCCAGTCTCTATATGTGGCAGTACCAAGGACTGTGGTTGTAGATTCTAGATCACATCATCCTCTGGCCAGTCTCTATATGTGACATTACCAAGGACCGTGGCTGTAGATTCTAGATCGCACCATCCTCTAGCCAGTCTCTATATGTGGCAGTACCAAGGACTGTGGTTGTAGATTCTAGATCACACGATCCTCTGGCCATTCTATATGTGTGGCAGTACCAAGGACTGTGGTTGTAGATTCTAGATCACACCATCCTCTGGCCAGTCTCTATATGTGGCAGTACCAAGGACCGTGGTTGTAGATTCTAGATCACACCATCCTTTAGCCAGTCTCTATATGTGGCCGTACCAAGGACTGTGGTTGTAGATTCTAGATCACACCATCCTCTGGCCATTCTATATGTGTGGCAGTACCAAGGACTGTGGTTGTAGGTTCTAGATCACACCATCCTCTGGCCAGTCTCTGTATGTGGCAGTACCAAGGACTGTGGTTGTAGATTCTAGATCACACCATCCTCTAGCTAGTCTCTATATGTGGCAGCACCAAGGACTGTGGCTGTAGATTCTAGATCACACCATCCTCTGGCCGGTCTCTATATGTGGTAGTACCAAGGACTGTGGTTGTAGATTCTAGATCACACCATCCTCTGGCCAGTCTCTATATGTGGCAGTACCAAGGACTGTGGTTGTAGATTCTAAATCACACCATCCTCTGGCCAGTCTCTATATGTGGCAGTACCAAGGACTGTGGCTGTAGATTCTAGATCACACCATCCTCTGGCCGGTCTCTATATATGGTAGTACCATGGACTGTGGTTGTAGATTCTAGATCACACCATCCTCTGGCCAGTCTCTATATGGGACAGCACCAAGGACTGTGGTTGTAGATTCTAGATCACATCATCCTCTGGCCAGTCTCTATATGTGGCAGTACCAGGGACTGTGGTTGTAGATTCTAGATCACACCATCCTCTGGCCAGTCTCTATATGTGGCGGTACCAAGGACCGTGGTTGTAGATTCTAGATCACATCATCCTTTGGCCAGTCTCTATATGGGACAGCACCAAGTACTGTGGTTGTAGATTCTAGATCACATCATCCTCTGACCAGTCTCTATATGTGGCAGTACCAAGGACTGTGGTTGTAGATTCTAGATCACACCATCCTCTGGCCAGTCTCTATATGTGGCAGTACCAAGGACTGTGGCTGTAGATTCTAGATCACACCATCCTCTGGCCAGTCTCTATATGTGGCAGTACCAAGGACTGTGGTTGTAGGTTCTAGATCACACCATCCTCTGGCCAGTCCCTATATGTGGCAGTACCAAGGACTGTGGTTGTAGATTCTAGATCACACCATCCTCTGTCCAGTCTCTATATGTGGCAGTACCAAGGACTGTGGCTGTAGATTCTAGATCACACCATCCTCTGTCCAGTCTCTATATGTGGCAGTACCAAGGACTGTGGCTGTAGATTCTAGATCACACCAACCTCTGGCCAGTCTCTACATGTGGCAGTACCAAGGACTGTGGTTGTAGATTCTAGATCACACGATCCTCTGGCCATTCTATATGTGTGGCAGTACCAAGGACTGTGGTTGTAGATTCTAGATCACACCATCCTCTGGCCAGTCTCTATATGTGGCAGTACCAAGGACTGTGGTTGTAGATTCTAGATCACACCATCCTCTGTCCAGTCTCTATATGTGGCAGTACCAAGGACTGTGGTTGTAGATTCTAGATCACACCATCCTCTGTCCAGTCTCTATATGTGGCAGTACAAAGGACTGTGGCTGTAGATTCTAGATCGCACCATCCTCTAGCCAGTCTCTATATGTGGCAGTACCAAGGACTGTGGTTGTAGATTCTAGATCACACGATCCTCTGGCCATTCTATATGTGTGGCAGTACCAAGGACTGTGGTTGTAGATTCTAGATCACACCATCCTCTGGCCGGTCTCTATATTTGGCAGTACCAAGGACTGTGGTTGTAGATTCTAGATCACACCATCCTTTAGCCAGTCTCTATATGTGGCAGTACCAAGGACTGTGGTTGTAGATTCTAGATCACACCATCCTCTGGCCATTCTATATGTGTGGCAGTACCAAGGACTGTGGTTGTAGGTTCTAGATCACACCATCCTCTGGCCAGTCTCTATATGTGGCAGTACCAAGGACTGTGGTTGTAGATTCTAAATCACACCATCCTCTGGCCAGTCTCTATATGTGGCAGTACCAAGGACTGTGGCTGTAGATTCTAGATCACACCATCCTCTGGCCGGTCTCTATATATGGTAGTACCATGGACTGTGGTTGTAGATTCTAGATCACACCATCCTCTGGCCAGTCTCTATATGGGACAGCACCAAGGACTGTGGTTGTAGATTCTAGATCACACAATCCTCTGGCCAGTCTCTATATGTGGCGGTACCAAGGACTGTGGTTGTAGATTCTAGATCACATCATCCTCTGGCCAGTCTCTATATGGGACAGCACCAAGTACTGTGGTTGTAGATTCTAGATCACATCATCCTCTGGCCAGTCTCTATATGTGGCAGTACCAAGGACTGTGGCTGTAGATTCTAGATCACACCATCCTCTGGCCGGTCTCTATATGTGGTAGTACCAAGGACTGTGGTTGTAGATTCTAGATCACACCATCCTCTGGCCAGTCTCTATATGTGGCAGTACCAAGGACTGTGGTTGTAGATTCTAGATCACACCATCCTCTGGCCAGTCTCTATATGTGGCAGTACCAAGGACTGTGGTTGTAGATTCTAGACCACACCATCCTCTAGCCAGTCTCTATATGTGGCAGTACCAAGGACTGTGGTTGTAGATTCTAGATCACACCATCCTCTGGCCAGTCTCTATATGTGGCAGTACCAAGGACCGTGGTTGTAGATTCTAGATCACACCATCCTTTAGCCAGTCTCTATATGTGGCAGTACCAAGGACTGTGGTTGTAGATTCTAGATCACACCATCCTCTAGCTAGTCTCTATGTGGCAGCACCAAGGACTGTGGCTGTGGATTCTAGATCACACCATCCTCTGGCCGGTCTCTATATGTGGTAGTACCAAGGACTGTGGTTGTAGATTCTAGACCACACCATCCTCTAGCCAGTCTCTATATGTGGCAGTACCAAGGACTGTGGTTGTAGATTCTAGATCACACCATCCTCTGGCCAGTCTCTATATGTGGCAGTACCAAGGACCGTGGTTGTAGATTCTAGATCACACCATCCTTTAGCCAGTCTCTATATGTGGCAGTACTAAGGACTGTGGTTGTAGATTCTAGATCACACCATCCTCTAGCTAGTCTCTATATGTGGCAGCACCAAGGACTGTGGCTGTAGATTCTAGATCACACCATCCTCTGGCCGGTCTCTATATGTGGCAGTACCAAGGACTGTGGTTGTAGATTCTAAATCACACCATCCTCTGGCCAGTCTCTATATGTGGCAGTACCAAGGACTGTGGCTGTGGATTCTAGATCACACCATCCTCTGGCCGGTCTCTATATGTGGTAGTACCATGGACTGTGGTTGTAGATTCTAGATCACACCATCCTCTGGCCAGTCTCTATATGGGACAGCACCAAGGACTGTGGTTGTAGATTCTAGATCACATCATCCTCTGGCCAGTCTCTATATGTGGCAGTACCAGGGACTGTGGCTGTAGATTCTAGATCACACCATCCTCTGGCCGGTCTCTTTATGTGGTAGTACCATGGACTGTGGTTGTAGATTCTAGATCACACCATCCTCTGGCCAGTCTCTATATGGGACAGCACCAAGGACTGTGGCTGTAGATTCTAGATCACACCATCCTCTGTCCAGTCTCTATATGTGGCAGTACCAAGGACTGTGGCTGTAGATTCTAGATCACACCAACCTCTGGCCAGTCTCTACATGTGGCAGTACCAAGGACTGTGGTTGTAGATTCTAGATCACACGATCCTCTGGCCATTCTATATGTGTGGCAGTACCAAGGACTGTGGTTGTAGATTCTAGATCACACCATCCTCTGGCCAGTCTCTATATGTGGCAGTACCAAGGACTGTGGTTGTAGATTCTAGATCACACCATCCTTTAGCCAGTCTCTATATGTGGCAGTACCAAGGACTGTGGTTGTAGATTCTAGATCACACCATCCTCTGTCCAGTCTCTATATGTGGCAGTACCAAGGACTGTGGCTGTAGATTCTAGATCGCACCATCCTCTAGCCAGTCTCTATATGTGGCAGTACCAAGGACTGTGGTTGTAGATTCTAGATCACACGATCCTCTAGCCAGTCTATATGTGGCAGTACCAAGGACTGTGGTTGTAGATTCTAGATCACACCATCCTCTGGCCAGTCTCTATATGTGGCAGTACCAAGGACCCTGGTTGTAGATTCTAGATCACACCATCCTTTAGCCAGTCTCTATATGTGGCAGTACCAAGGACTGTGGTTGTAGATTCTAGATCACACCATCCTCTAGCTAGTCTCTATATGTGGCAGCACCAAGGACTGTGGCGGTAGATTCCAGATCACACCATCCTCTGGCCGGTCTCTATATGTGGTAGTACCAAGGACTGTGGTTGTAGATTCTAGATCACACCATCCTCTGGCCAGTCTCTATATGTGGCAGTACCAAGGACTGTGGTTGTAGATTCTAAATCACACCATCCTCTGGCCAGTCTCTATATGTGGCAGTACCAAGGACTGTGGCTGTAGATTCTAGATCACACCATCCTCTGGCCGGTCTCTATATGTGGTAGTACCATGGACTGTGGTTGTAGATTCTAGATCACATCATCCTCTGGCCAGTCTCTATATGTGGCAGTACCAGGGACTGTGGTTGTAGATTCTAGATCACACCATCCTCTGGCCGGTCTCTATATGTGGCGGTACCAAGGACTGTGGTTGTAGATTCTAGATCACATCATCCTCTGGCCAGTCTCTATATGGGACAGCACCAAGTACTGTGGTTGTAGATTCTAGATCACATCATCCTCTGGCCAGTCTCTATATGTGGTAGTACCAAGGACTGTGGTTGTAGATTCTAGATCACACCATCCTCTTGCCAGTCTCTATATGTGGCAGTACCAAGGACTGTGGTTGTAGATTCTAGATCACACCATCCTCTGGCCAGTCTCTGTATGTGGCAGTACCAAGGACTGTGGTTGTAGATTCTAGATCACACCATCCTCTAGCTAGTCTATATATGTGGCAGCACCAAGGACTGTGGCTGTAGATTCTAGATCACACCATCCTCTGGCCCGTCTCTATATGTGGCAGTACCAAGGACTGTGGTTGTAGGTTCTAGATCACACCATCCTCTGGCCAGTCTCTATATTTGGCAGTACCAAGGACTGTGGCTGTAGATTCTAGATCACACCATCCTCTTGCCAGTCTCTATATGTGGCAGTACCAAGGACTGTGGTTGTAGATTCTAGATCACACCATCCTCTGGCCAGTCTCTATATGTGGCAGTACCAAGGACTGTGGTTGTAGATTCTAGATCACACCATCATCTGGCCAGTCTCTATATGTGGCAGTACCAAGGACTGTGGTTGTAGATTCTAGATCACACCATCCTCTGGCCAGTCTCTATATGTACATGTCTTATTGTTGGTTTTTCATCTCTTTTTCTTTCATCTCGTTAGCCAGGTAGTCTGTCTTAATCTTGACGTTTCGTACCATAACCCTTTCGAATTATGACTGTTTTATTACAAGCCCTTCAAGTGCAAAGCATAAAAATGCGTTACATATCTGACCTATGGTCATTTCTATAACAAGATATCCTCGGTACAAGCATTACATATGATTGGCACTGACAGTGGATGGTGCTTAAAGTGCATTGATGACTTCAACATGAATGATGGAATATGTGAATCTCACCAGATATACTTATACAGCAGGAGTTATGGCGGCAGTTTAACGATCAACATCCGTGGCTATATGAATGGAATGCGATATGGGTGCTGGAAGCACGCAGGCACGCGCCACACCTCAGTAAATCCTTGTTTAAGTAGCTTCATGACGAGCTATGGTTATTGCCAAATATATTCCCGTAAACTCGTCAAGATGGATGCGCGATCAAAACCTCTGAGAGTAATAATCGGACGAGATATACTTATCCGTTTCATGGCGTATATCTGTTTGCAAACATCAAGCGTCACGCCATGTTTATGCCTAACGTATGTATACATTTTATACATGTATGTCTTAAGTAACGGATACTTGTATTTCTGTGTTTGATCCTCTAAGATAACGATCCGGACTCATCCTTCTGTCCATCCGATTGCCATCAACATACAATTCTAGTTATCGTCGTCAGGGAACAAAATATAACAGAGCTTAGAACGCGCGGAGGGGACACGCCACAGTGGAGAGGGTCGAGGAAAAACTGAGATCAGTTGAAAAAAGTTTTCACTTCTTCAGCTGCAGACGACAGCGATACATCACCATCATCATAGCCAGGAAGCGTACCCCTGATAGTTAAGGTTTGTGGAACCTCATCAGGCCACGAAAATTACACTTTCCTACGGCCCCGAGCAACCACATTTTACTGCAGGGTAACCACATTTTAACACACTGGTTGCCGGGGTGGGGTGGGGGTTTGTGGGGGGGAATTTTGGGGGGGGGGGGGATTTGGGGGTGGGGGTGGGGGAACAACCTAGATAATGTGTTATTTTCAGGGCCTGTCTCTGTACTCATAGTGAGTAATTATTTTATTTGGTCTTAATCCTTTAACACTCAAATTTATTCAAAAAATTTCAATTTTCTCTTAGAAAATGTCTATTTGCAGAACAAGAGAAGACTGTTTTTGAAAATTTACCACAGGAATGACTGGCTCGGTTATCGAGCCAGTCATTCCAGTGGTAAATTTTCAAAAATATTCTTCTCTTGCTTTGCAAATGGACATTTCTCAAAACCACTGCAGAAATCGTGTTTGCCTGATAAGAGGGATAAAGGCATAATATAATATTTGAGTTGGTATTTACAAGGATTCGGTAGGCTGTATACCTTACACCAATACATATTTTCAGCAAAATCTACAGAAATCGGGCAACCTGGAAGTACAGTCGGGCAGCCTAATTTAAATGGCGTACTTGCCCCTGGGCCAACACAATATTCTTCTAATTTTCGAGCCCGCCTTTGGTTGCTTTGCGCTTTATTAAATTTCAAACCTTACTGAATGAAGATCCAGAATGTTCACTTTCTAATATTAGTGTCGCTTTCTTTTTCTCTTCTTTTTCCTTTTATTTATTTTTTTATATTCGTTTCTCTCACTCTGAACATTTCCAGAATGTGGGGAATGATGCGACACTCTTAACCCGTACCACTCTGAAGTCAGAACTTTAAATCTTCAGATTAAACTAAAAGATGAACTGATGTTCATTTTTCAGCAAATTTGGTGGGAGATGTTGCTGTCATCCACCAGAATTGTTGGAACATGTACAACAGTTTCCCTGCTATTGATACAGTAAAGGATAAAATATTGACATCAGAGTAGGAAGGGGTAACTAATCAGAAGATATACCAGTCCCTGATGATGCTGATATCGGTACTAGACCAATTCAGGGCCATGCAGCTATTCAAACCTACAAGTCACCGTCTCCAAGGTGAACTTCCAACTAACTGCCCCACAAACATGTGCCGTCATTTCCATAGTATGTATGATTACTGTATTCTACGGCTATAGTAGTAGAAACATCATACAGCTGCAATCAGTCCTTCTTCGCTTTTGCCCACTGTGTCTTGTCCTCAGCCGAAATCCTTAGCTTCCTCAGTTCCATTCTTGACTTCAGTGTACCGAGTCATGCTTTCTTGAGGTCACCTCGTAGCACGCTTAGCAGATTTATGCAATGACGTCCTCTCTTGGCTTTGTATTTGCTGGCTCCGAGTAGTGAGAATTCCAAGGCTCTCCGTAGTAATACGGCGTTGGTGACAAACAGTAACATGTGACCTGTTGAAGCATGATCATTCATAAAGCATGCAAACTGTAGAAAGAAATGTAATACAACCTCAGATGTAGGTAACACATTCCATATTATGCTCATGTGCATCACTACCGATGTGGGCTATGTGGGTTCATCCGTGCGTTTACCCATGGGCGTGGCTTGTTCATTCATTCATGGACGAGGCTGTCCTGTTGCGCGCGTGGTTGTGAATAATGATGTCATTGCATCCGTATGTTTACCCATTGGCGTGACTTGGTCAGTCGTTCAAGCACGTGACGGTCTTGGTGCGCGCGTGTATGTGCATACTGCCAATGCTATTTATCCATTTAACATTTGACATCTCAATGACACAATTTCAAGACAAATATCCCGGTAATGTGGCGGCATAGCCAGCAACAGCTCCAAGTCAAATTTTCAACAGACTGTCCCCTACTTCATATAGAATGTGTTGTTTTTTATGTGTAGGATTTAGCGGATTAAGAAATACAGTACAGCTAAAAGATAAGTGAACATGTTTCCAAAACAAAATCCGAAACATGTTTCAGTAGCAATGTTTTCCAATCTACTGCTGCTGCTGCTGCTGCTGCTGCTGCTGCTGCTGCTGCTGCTGCTGCTGCTGCTGCTGCTGCTGCTACTACTACTACTACTACTACTACTACTACTACACCATCAAAATTCGCGTGGTTGTGAGACAGGTGGTTGAAAGCCAGTCCAGTAAAAGAGGATTTTTGTCCCCTGGATGTTGGTCTGGTGATAGAGCACTCGCCTCCCAAACGCTAGGCGAAAGGTGCCATAGAATTACCAGGTTCGAACCCCACTCGGGTCGAAAAAATTGAAAAAAGGTAAAATTACATTCCAGATGATGAATAAGCTAGCTCCTAGCGCCAGCGCGTGGCCAAAGACAGGGTTCCTGGAACTAATGCTTGACAATAATAAAAACTACTACTACTACTACTACTACTACCACTGGTGCTACTATTACTAGGCTATTACTATTTATGTAGATAAATATTCACTACCGCCATAAATGTTATATTATATGTTACTCATATGCTGTGTAAAACGTGAATAAAGAATCTGAAATTTGAATCCACCCAAATATTTTTGAAATAATCAACAGAGACGTTTTTATTTTGCTTTGGAACCGGTTCAGTTATTCCTGAGTTGCACTGCATGTTTAGCTTAACTCTTTCATGAGGAAACCGGCCCAAACCGGCCTCTGCAGTAGTCTTGATGAATGTCCATTTGCAGGCCAAGAGAACAGTATTTTTGAAATTTTACCACTGAAATGACTGACTCGGTAACCAAGCCAGCCATTCTAGTCGTAAATTGTAAAAAATGCTCTTCTCTTGGCCTGCAAATGAACATTCAATAAGGAAATATTTTGATTTTCTTGACCAAACTTAGACATTAAAGGGTTAAATCCCAGGGTATATCTGTCTTCTCTTCTTCCACGCCAGGTACTGGAGGAGACTATAGTGGACATAGCAGCTGACCTGTCCTCGGACACTCTCTTCTGGACGTCATTTGGCGAAAACAACAGCGCCATCTATCGGTCGGATTTAAACGGGACCAACGTCATAAAGATTGTTGAAGGTAATTTGCATAATTAATTGTCATTGCAGTTAGGGAGTATTAGACTCATGTTGGTATGTTTGATGATGTAGTAAGCGTCAAGGTGTTTGATAACATGATAGATAGGAAACGATGGCTGATCGACACTTTAGCAACATTTTTATTAAAAACTGTTGCCGTCGTAGCAACAACAACAGCTTTCATCAACAGCGTTCTAATGAGGCGTACTCGGTCAAGACCGAATGGAGGAATGCATAATACTAAGCTACGACTCATCGATAAGTGCGTCATCCAGCATACCTTGCCTCGACTGCAATGCTAGCTCCGAAACAACTCACGAATACCTGGATCTAGTCTCGTTTATTATTCTGACATAACCTGCTTAGCTTAGTGATACTCTTTAATTTATTGATCCTGCTTTTGTGATTTAACAGTCTGTATTCGTGGTAGACAAATACGTTAGTTTGCTAGCTTCTCTCGAGATTTCCCCGAGAAAGAATTCTGTACGATGAATATATTGGGTTTGATATGGTGGGGTTGGTGGGAGCGGAGAGGAGGGGTGTAGAACAGTGAGAATGAATGGTATGTTGTTGAAAATAGAATGGCGTGCAGCAGAGCAAATGTCAAAATGGCATTTCTTAGATACAGGAAACAAGATAAATAGTCCATCACCGAAATCCATTCTCTTTGGAAGCAATGGTAATCTGCTGTTGAACATGTACAGGGGAATATTTATCGAGAATGTGATAGCTAGTATGACACGTCTCGTGAGGAATCCAGGGATAGTGTTTACACAAACACTGGGATCAATGTATCGTTGTAAGTGCACTGTTTACATGCACGTGTGTGTGTGTACGTGCCGGGATCGTGCACATCTGTGCAAACAGGCTGTTGTTGTTGGTGCTGCCGCGCATCTGAAGCGAAGTTCATGTTGATCTATACGCTCCTGCACATGCATACGCATCCATTCTACTTAGATTACCTCCTACCCGAGATTTCCCTCAACAGCATTCTATGATATTGATTATACCCATGAGAGCTGATCAAACACAGGAATAATTTTATATAGATTTGGTGAAATTGATTATACATCTTCTATGAAAAATCTCAGTCCAGGAGTCATCACCATCTTGAAACCAAATTTTAAAAGACACATTATTAACTAATAAAGGACTTGCCTCTTGTTGATAGAGCCCATTAAGTAGTGGTTGGCTTACCCATTCTGGAGACATGTTATTCAATGGGCAAGGCCTTCCCACTTTTTGAGACATATTATTCAATACTAAAGCACTTGTATTGACAAGAGAGCATGATTCAATGGTAGTCAGCCTATTTTTAAAGATTAACATAGTTTATTTTGGCGAGCTTTCGCACATAAATATGACCTGATGAAGCATATTTATGTGCGAAAGCTCATCAAAATAGACTAATATAACCGTATATAAGTTAGTCTTAAAAGCTACTATGCTTGAATTCTGTTTGTCTTGATTTAACCAACCCTAGCGTATCAGAGCTTGACAGATTTGCCTCTTACTATTTCTCATACTGGAGGACAGAAACAGCACCGGGACAATGCGACCAGAATGGACCTTTCCAGAGTAACGACGTCATATGACGTCATAATCAGCTGAGCGCGTGTATGATGACGTCAGAATCATTACGCCATAAATAATTCTATTATGCCCGTCTTTAACTCTTAATAGTACGACATGTTGTAAGAATTGTGTCTCTACTATTTAATAAACATGCTGTTGAATGTCTCTACTATTTAATAAACATGCTGTTGAATGTTTTGAAACCAATTTGACTAACAGCACCCAGTTAAATTAGTTTTAAAATAGTCAACAGCCTAGTAGTAGTAGTAGTAGTAGTAGTAGTAGTAGTAGTAGTAGTAGTAGTAGTAGTAGTAGTAGTAGTAGTAGCAGTAGCAGCAGCAGCAGCAGCAGCAGTAGCAATAGCAGTAGCAGTAGCAGTAGTAGTAGTAGTAGTAGTAGTAGTAGTAGTAGTAGTAGTAGTAGTAGTAGTAGTAGTACTAGCAGCAGCAGCAGCAGCAGCAGCAGCAGCAGCAGCAGTAGCAAAAGTAGCAGTCCAACAAAATTAGACACGAAATGAGGCTCAGGGAGAAACTTTTTAAAACGTCAAGACAAACTAAAGAAAATAATGATGTAGCAAATTTTAAGAAACAAAGAAACTACGTCAATACCTTAGTTAAAACAGCTAAAGAAGAATACAAAACAAATTTAGGAGAGAAAATTAACAATGGAAATATGGGCTCTAAAGAGTGGTGGAAGGTGAGTAAATCCTTTCTATACAACACCAATTCTAACTTTGAGGACATACCTCCAGTAAAGCGCAATGATTTATCATTTGCTTATGACCCTCTTGAAAAAGCTGACCTTCTCAACACTTACTTTGTTAGTATATCGGAAATTAATGAATCTGGAATACAGTTACCTCCCCTGTCTATGAACGCCGAGAGCATACTAAGCATGATACAAATAACTATTACAGATGTTCTTGATATCCTTTCTAATCTGAATACATCAAAAGCAGTTGGCCCTGAGAAATTAAGTCCCAAAGTTTTAAAAGAGGGAAGCGCCATTCTAGCGCCAGTTTTAATGCATTTTTTAAAACTATTCCATTAACAACTCCCAGTTTCCTTCAACATGGAATACTGCAAATGTCACTCCAATCTTTAAGAAAGGAGATAGTAGCTTATGTTCAAATTACCGCCCCATCTCCCTCCTAAGTTGTTTGAGTAAAGTGATGGAGCGAGCTGTTTTTAAACATATATATAATTATATTAGAGACTATATTACACCCTAACAATCTGGATTTCTCCCTGGTCTTTCGATATAGCTAAAGCATTTGACCGTGTGTGGCACCGTGGTCTTCTCCAAAAACTGAGGCAATTCGGTATATCAGGCAGCCTTCTCGCCTAGTTTGAAGACTATCTCACTTTAAGAAACCAACGAGTAGTCTTAAATGGCAGTGACTCAATTTTGCTCCCACTACATGCTAGTGTACCTCAGGGCTCAGTTCTAGGACCGTTATAATTTCTTATTTTCATTAATGACCTGCCAAATAATATCTTAAATAATATTAGCTTATTTGCAGACGATACCTGCCTCTATGTGATGTCGGTGCTCATGTGGGCACCCGGATGAAACAATTGAACACTATATCTTCCACTGCCCACTATACAATAACCAAAGAAGAATATTTTATACTGAATTAGGCCTAAACAATATTCCCATTAACTCACTGACCGCTAAAGTTTTGCTATATGGCAGTGAAAATCTCAACACAGACCCGAATATTATAGTATCCACACTATTTTGCCAATACATTGCTGATACTGGCCGTTTTAATTGATATGCATTCTCCCATAATCGTCCACCCAAAATTGTACCCTTGCCCACCGCACGCTACCCATCACCACGCGGTGCGAGCAGGAATGTGTGAAAATCAGCCCGAATTCTACTCTACTCTAATTTCTTTTACTAGCTTGTCCCCTTTGTTCATTATTCTAATTTCTACACTTCTACTTCTACTAGTCTGTCTTTATTAGTAACTTATTAACAATTAGTTAAACTTATTATTAAATTATTTAGTCTATCATGATCTTATGTACCCGTCACTTGATTAATTAAATTACTGTATATCATTACATGTGGGAGACACACTAATAATATGTATCTTAATGTGCTCCCACTTTAACCGGGAAAAAAATAAAATTGTTTAAACCAAAAGTAGCAGTAGCACTAGCAGCAGCCATTCCCTCCTTGACCCGATAAGGGCCCAACAACTATTTAGCCCTTGGCCCCAATAAGGCTTAATCCGGCTCTGATAGTCATCAAATATGATGTATGCTTCTCTATATCCCCGAGGTTTGATATATCTACATCCCGCATAAAGAGGTCTGCTGATTCCTTACAATTGTGAACGCTGTTTTTGTATACATCATTACATCTACACAGCCCCAATAATAATAATGCTAGCTGTGCCCTGGGGTGGTTGATTAGTCTCATCGTTTCGGGTTGTATATGAGACTAAACTATCTAGAATATATATCCTCGGGGATATAGAGAAGCATACATCATATTTGATGACTATCTAACATGGATAATTCTCTCAAAGACCCAGCACGACAATGTCAAACGACAGATATGTCTGCTAACAGCGGTCGTAAATCAGAGGACACAGCCCACACATAATATTTCAGGATCTCCTTTAGCAGTAATGATCCAAGGATCAGCTCACTTTATATCCTGTCCAAAAGGCAGCCCACTCTTGCCAGCCACACTCTACACAAATGTATGTTCTCACCCAAGATCAACACAATAAACCATAATAGTACCCGAGAGGAAGTTGCTACACTGTTGATACTCTATGACATATCCATATATGAGTCATTTTGGTAAGACCGCATACACAAAGTATAATAGAAAGGAAGGGCTGGTAACAGTTCTCTTCATTGTGGCTGCATTGCGGCCATCTTGGATTGTATAGTGGCCTATTTAAAAACGTTTTGACTTCTGCTTTTAAAACCACGTTGGCACTTGCAAATAACTATTGACACTCGGCATGTTCCGTCATCAGCTTAACAAACAGAACGCTGACAGGCACTTACCATGTTCCGTCATAAGCTTACCAAACAGAACTATTGACACTCGGCATGTTCCGTCATCAGCTTAATAAACAGACCTCTGACAGGCACTTATCATGTTCCGTAATAAGCTTAGCAAACAGAACTTGGACATGTTCCGTCATCAGCTTAGCAAACAGAACGCTGGTAAGCACTCACAAAGTTCCGTCAGGAGCTTAGCTAACAGAACTATTGACATTCGGCATGTTCCGTCATGAGCGTAGCAAACAGAACCCTTACATACACTCGCCATGTTCCGTCATGAGCTTAGCAAACAGAACGCTGGTAAGCACTCACAAAGTTCCGTCAGGAGCTAAGCTAACAGAACTATTGACACTCGGCATGTTCCGTCATGAGCGTAGCAAACATAACTATTGACATTTGACATGTTCCGTCATGAGCTTAGCAAACAGAACCCTTACATACACTCGCCATGTTCCGTCATGAGCTTAGCAAACAGAACTATTGACACTCGGCATGTTCCGTCATGAGCGTAGCAAACATAACTATTGACATTTGACATGTTCCGTCATGAGCTTAGCAAACAGAACCCTTACATACACTCGCCATGTTCCGTCATAAGCTTAGCAAACATAACTATTGACATTTGACATGTTCCGTAATAAGCTTAGCAAACAGAACGCTGGTAAGCACTCACACAGTTCCGTCAGGAGCTAAGCTAACAGAACTATTGACACTCGGCATGTTCCGTCATGAGCGTAGCAAACATAACTATTGACATTTGACATGTTCCGTCATGAGCTTAGCAAACAGAACCCTTACATACACTCGCCATGTTCCGTCATGAGCTTAGCAAACAGAACTATTGACACTCGGCATGTTCCGTCATGAGCGTAGCAAACATAACTATTGACATTTGACATGTTCCGTCATGAGCTTAGCAAACAGAACCCTTACATACACTCGCCATGTTCCGTCATAAGCTTAGCAAACATAACTATTGACATTTGACATGTTCCGTAATAAGCTTAGCAAACAGAACGCTGGTAAGCACTCACACAGTTCCGTCAGGAGCTAAGCTAACAGAACTATTGACACGCGGCATGTTCCGTCATGAGCGTAGCAAACAGAACCCTTACATACACTCGCCATGTTCCGTCATGAGCTTAGCAAACAGAACGCTGGTAAGCACTCACAAAGTTCCGTCAGGAGCTAAGCTAACAGAACTATTGACACTCGGCATGTTCCGTCATGAGCGTAGCAAACATAACTATTGACATTTGACATGTTCCGTCATGAGCTTAGCAAACAGAACCCTTACATACACTCGCCATGTTCCGTCATGAGCTTAGCAAACAGAACTATTGACACTCGGCATGTTCCGTCATGAGCGTAGCAAACATAACTATTGACATTTGACATGTTCCGTCATGAGCTTAGCAAACAGAACCCTTACATACACTCGCCATGTTCCGTCATGAGCTTAGCAAACAGAACTATTGACACTCGGCATGTTCCGTCATGAGCGTAGCAAACCTAACTATTGACATTTGACATGTTCCGTCATGAGCTTAGCAAACAGAACTATTGACACTCGGCATGTTCCGTCATGAGCGTAGCAAACATAACTATTGACATTTGACATGTTCCGTCATGAGCTTAGCAAACAGAACCCTTACATACACTCGCCATGTTCCGTCATGAGCTTAGCAAACAGAACTATTGACACTCAGCATGTTCCGTCATGAGCGTAGCAAACATAACTATTGACATTTGACATGTTCCGTCATGAGCTTAGCAAACAGAACCCTTACATACACTCGCCATCTTCCGTCATGAGCTTAGCAAACAGAACTATTGACACTCGGCATGTTCCGTCATAAGCGTAGCAAACATAACTATTGACATTTGACATGTTCCGTCATGAGCTTAGCAAACAGAACCCTTACATACACTCGCCATGTTCCGTCATGAGCTTAGCAAACAGAACTATTGACACTCGGCATGTTCCGTCATGAGCGTAGCAAATAGAACCCTTACATACACTCGCCATGTTCCGTCATGAGCTTAGCAAACATAACTATTGACATTTGACATGTTCCGTCATAAGCTTAGCAAACAGAACTGTTGACACGTGGTATGTTCCGTCATGAGCTTAGCAAACAGAGCTCTGGCAGGCACTCATCATGTTCCGTCACGAGCTTAGCAAACAGAACTCTTACAGGCACCACCATGCTCAGTCCTGGGCTCTTTTAGCTAGTTATGCAAGTATGAATTGTAAAGTTTCTCTCGGTTTTCGATTTAATCTAATTGTTTTTTTAGGGAAAAGTTCTCTATTTCAATGAATAATAATTTGAAATTATTGTTGTTTTGTTAACCCTTTGAACCTTGAATTAGCAAAAGCGTAATTTTAAGGCCATTATACAGGGAAGCTGTTTAATATTTCGAAACTAATTTTACAGGAAAATATTGCTGTCATAACAACAGCTCCCAGTCAAGTAATTTCAAAATATTCAACAAAATAATTATAAAGTTGTAAAGGATTTCTTCTTGTGTTTGGCCTTTTGAGTTCGAAGTGTTAAAAGATTCCATAGTTGGATATATTCCAAGTCAATTATCAAAATCGATGCGAATGTAATCGTATTTACGTGCACACAGCGGCAGCAAAGGTGAGTCTATGAATTAACCTGGTGTTTTGCACATTGCCTCCCAGCCATGGTCTGCCAACCACATGTTACACAGTACATGCACACGTACCCAACGCACTTCATCATGAAACATGTCTATTAAACAGGAAGCTATTAAACAGCCTGTAGTGAGGAAATTGTTCTTCGTTGTTGCCTAAGGAATTTGGCCGAATTATTTCCAAAATAATATGTAGAATTTGAAATAAAATTTGAAATATACTGGAACTATTAGTCGGACATTAACCATGTGAAATCGCGTACATGTAAATGTGTTCCTGCATTTTGTGATGCTGAACAGCACCGTGGCAGGTTCACAGCATACACAGTTTGTAATTAAACACCATGTCTATGTGCGGGTTCTGGTCACTTACAGGGAGATTAGCGGCGTGTTGCAGGCAGAAGGCGATGATGAATGATGATCAATGCATATGCAAGCAGTCATTCATTGTAGTGTGTTTTGACAGCATCCAGTAGAGCGCGCGCTACAACGTAATGTAACAAGGGGAAAATATGACACTTCACGTTGTATATGGTGAAACCCAGATGTAGCAAACATGCCAGTAAATCGGTGTTAGATTAAATGATTGATGGGTGATTTTACATCAGGATCAGTTTCTAGAAAAACATCATACGGCAACTCAAAACACGCCCTTCTGATGGGGGGTGAGAAGGACATGGATATAAACAGGAACATCCACGCTTAGTATACACAAGCAATACACCTTTCCCACAGCAGACCATTAGTCATAGAGACTGGAGGTGAGATGGGCGTATACGCAGACATACGGACAGACAGACATACTGGTAGATATATAATATGGCTTTATTAGTTAAAAAGAACATACATGCATGGAGGTTTGACTGATTCTAGCCAACCATCACCTTATTAAAGGCTCACCTTAAAAGCGGAAAGTTCTAGCGCGGATACATCACCACTTTCGTGTTTTGTTTAAACCCCGCAATACACGTTCTCATTAGTATAATTTCAGTCACACGCATTGCAGTTTTACCGAGGCATAAGCAGAAACTGTTGACAGTTATTTCACTATATCAATTTCATATTCTTGGTCAACGCTGCTGTTTAAGCTGTTCACGACATACAGCTGCATTACATGTGTTCCTTGTTTCCAAACCGTGTTCTCGGCTGCCACTGTCGCTGTGCTATCTTCCAGTCCAATATACTCTTGTTCACCTTTTTCATTACTACTAACATTCAAATTCATTCCTTTCATGAGCGGGGACAAGCCAGCACTATATTCCTCAAAGCTCTCATCAATTCGATTTTCACGGACATCAATATATCCTTCAATACATTTTTATTTAGTTTCATACTTCTCCTGGGATATGCAAACAGATTTTCGACGAGTGTTTGACTGCTTTTTCTTTGATCTGTCATGTCTAAGAATACGCAGACGCCCGTCAATAGCAACAGTTAATTCTGCTTCTGCAAGTGCATCTTCAAAAACCATTACCCTCTAACCATTTTTGCCTGTTTTCTCGTTCAGTTCCAGTTCCCGATATATAACACAAAATTGTTCCTGACTATTCACTAAATGTTCGATTATTTGCTTGTATATCTCTGTCGCACAGTCACAGTGGTAGCTTACACACCTCATTTTGCCGAGTCTGGGAAAACTATAATGAAAGATAATTATATTAAGTTCTTTATTACAAAACACATCTATCCATTGACTCTACAATCAAACCTGCCTATAGCGACTGTCTGACTCTGGCACCAGAAGGTGGTTATACTTTAAGATTGGCAAAAGCCATGACTAACCGTAGTAGTCATTATTTTAGACATCACCATTTGCTGATCCATGAAGTGGGCGCTATACATAGGTTTCGATGTATTTCTGGTGTTGAACCTAGCAAATTAACCAGGATTTGACATACAATTACGGCTAAGAATCATTGTGTTCCCGATTGCCATATTTCATCCGGATCTGCATTATCGGTTTTCCCGACTGTCATTACTGCCTCCACTATGTGTGTTTGCGATAATGTCCTGAAAACCCCCTGATACGGATGTGGTCTGTTCTTTGGTGATCAAGAATAGGAAAGACTAGAGTTCCTAGATATATATTTATGTTTTCTATCAGATGGGACACACTTGAGAATGGACCTTTCCATTTTTAGCTATGCCCGCCCATCACTAGCTAAGCTCCACCCACACCTCGCCGTGTTGGGATTGATCGATCCCCAAATACCCTAGCTATCAATTTCCTGAAAACTATACAGGGAAGCTGTTGAATATAAAGCTTAATTAAAGACGGACTGAGCTGCTATTCACCTCATATTCTGATGCTATGAAGACTGACACGCTGCTGCTATTCGCCTCATATTCTGATGCTATGAAGACTGACACGCTGCTGCTATTCGCCTCATATTCTGATGCTATGAAGACTGACACACTGCTGCTATTAGCCTCATATTCTGATGCTATGAAGACTGACACGCTGCTGCTATTCGCCTCATATTCTGATGCTATGAAGACTGATACGCTGCTGCTATTCACCTCATATTCTGAAGCTATGACGACTAAGAGGCTGCTGCTATTCACCTCATATTCTGATGCTATGAAGACTGACACGCTGCTGCTATTCACCTCATATTCTGATGCTATGAAGACTGACACGCTGCTGCTATTCACCTCATATTCTGATGCTATGAAGACTGACACGCTGCTGCTATTCACCTCATACTCTGATGCTATGAGGACGGACACGCTGCTGCTATTCGCCTCATATTCTGATGCTATGACGACTGAGAGGCTGCTGCTATTCGCCTCATATTCTGATGCTATGGAGACTTAACCCTTTGAACCAAAAAGACCAAAAACAAACATATTAAAACTAATTTGACTGGAATAATTTGGCTAATTTGAGCTGTTGCTGCCTATTCAACAACGTGCCTGTATAGTGACCTTGAAATTGGGATTCTGGAAATTCAGGGTTCATAGGGATAGAAATGGTTAGAGAGATACCACCAATTGACCTTCTCAGTTTTAGCTACGCCACGCCCACCTCTATGGCAGCAACAGCGCCCAGTCAAATTAGTTTCAAAGAATATTTATTAAATAGTAGACATATAATTCGTACAACGCGTAGTCCTTCTTTAAATATGCGTTCGTGACGTACTTAGCTACGTAATTCATGACGTCATAATGACATCATTCATTATGATGTCATTCTACACGTCACGTAGTTCATTATGACGTCATATGATGGATGGATAAAGTGGAAAGGTCCATTAACGTGACAATCTAAGTTATACATAACCAACCTTATTTGCTACAAGAGCCTGATTACGGAAATCACGGATGACAGCAGATCTACAAAATTTCCAAAGCTGCTAAAGTATAGACATGAATCTCATATCGTGACAAATGCACATTGAGCGTCCAAAAAACCTGCTGCATTTAATCTACTGCACGGTTTGTCAAAACAATCTGTTGCGCTAAAGCAAAGATGTGTTGATTTCACGCTAGGTGTCGCTTGCTCTAGATCGCCACAACAGCCCGGGCACATTCAATGGCTGGATGCTATCTGCCAATCAAGTATATGACATGATCATCAATTACATCATATGTACACTGACGTCACAATCAAAATGCATAATGAAAGACATATCTATCTCCGTCATAAACATTGAGATTGTATCTCTTTGATGGATTTAATGTTTCATAAACATTCTGTTGAATATTTGTAAACTAATTTGACTGGGCGTGGTTGCTGCCATAGACAGAAACAGTCCGGGTCTCTGACTCAACCCACCCCTGTGACAGATATATCTCCCAGCCCCGTCAGTCTGTTCACATATCTGTCACAGGAATTATCCACTCCTGTGACGGATATATCTCTCAACTCCGTCAGTCTGTCCAAATATCTGCCACAGGGATGATCCACTCCTGTGACGGATATATCTCCCAGCCCCGTCAGTCTGTCCAAATATCTGCCACAGGGATGAATCAGATCAGACTCGGACTAAGACAGCAACAGCACCCAATCAAATTAGTTTCAAAATATTCGACGGTTTACCTGTATAATTACCTTGAAATGGGATTCTGAAAATTCAAATGAGAAGGGCACATGATCATGACACCACAAGGAAAAGATATACCATTTGGAATAAAAGTTGGTTCTGAAATATCGCAGACACAATGACCCAAATTAACGTCATATGCAGTAAACGTATTTTTATTTAGCGCAAATAATAAAAAATAAATATTTCCACTTGCAAGCTGACGAACCAATCAAATTACACATCTTAAAACACAAAATACAGGAGCCAAGCAAATATTAATTAGGGCCTATATTATTTGGTTCCGATAGAGCGCATTAAAAAAAAAAGATGTGATTTTAAAATTATTTTCAAATTTGGGTTTCTTTACGTCTTACTTCCATGATACACATACAGACACGTATTGTTCAAGCTTGTGTTCAATCTACGCTATGCATTTAGCTACCAGACGATGATATTGTCGTGGTACAAACACAATACAACCCATAAATATGTTGCGATGTTTACAAAACTAAAACATAAATATATTAGTTTGCATAAGTTTTAACACTATGTAAGAAATGTTCTGTTGCCTATTTTGAACATAATTGGATTGGAAGACATTGCAGGCAGCAATGAAGTTATTTCTGAGCTGTACTGTAGGGTTATTTGTAATATAACGCCAATCTTCCTTCAGAAGGCAAATGACTACAATAAGACGGGCTACATACATCACACCATGCATCTAATGGCAGATTATGTCCAGATATCTTCTAGATATCTAGTGTAAGCATTCACTGGAAAGCCATCCTAACATAGGTCTCAGTTATGAGATAATGGATATATCCGATCTGTCACTAAAGTATTAGATATCATAATTAAAATATGTTACTAGTTAGTTGACGTCACAATCAAATGACTTCTGTCCATCGCGAAAGTGGGACAGCTCCTAGTAACCGTTTGAATTGCATGTCTTAATATAATACGCATTCTGTGGAATATTTTGAAACAGATTTGGTTGGGAGCTGTTGCTGCTATAGGTATGCTCACAGTCAAACTGGTTTCAAAATATTTAACAACTTACCTGTATATATACACCTGTGCAAAAGTTAAGCACCAGCAAAAACAATAGAACGTAGAAACATGATGGTACAACTAGGCTGCCATACTTTTTGTCCCCGCGTTAGCTGACATAATTCCAAGTACGAAATACACATGCATGCATGACTTCACGCCGCTTGATGTCCGTGCGTGGCGGGAAACAGCACACGTGTTCAGTTATGTAAAAGTCCAGTTTGAGGTGTAGAACATTACATACAGATTTAGGCGACAAGATTAGGAATTTTGTGTTCATGACCGTGGTTTATTTGTACAGAGAGAATTAGCTCTTGATTGTGAACCGCTATGGCAAGACGAAGGTTAAGTGATCGTGTGAAATGGCAAATCATAGGCATGCATACCACTGGTATGTCATGCAGAGAGATTGGCAGACAGCTGAACATTAACCATACTGTAATCAGTCGTTTGATTGCAAAACATGGGCAAACTAACGAGGTGAAGGACAGGCCTAGATCTGGAAGACCGAAGAAGACTACTGCCCGTGATGATCGAGCCCTAGTACGCCTTGTTAGGAGATCTCCATTCACCAACAGCAGAGTGCTCAGCCAGCAATGGGAAACGCGCAATAGAGTGTCAATGTCTACCGTCAAAAGGAGACTGTATGCTGCTGGCATGAAAGCTAGGAGACCTGTCAGACGTCCTCTCCTCACTGCACACCACAAAGAGGAGCGTCTGAGGTGGTGCAACGAAAGAAGACACTGGAACATGAGATCCTGGAGACGGGTACACTGGTCCGATGAAAGTCGGTTCCTGCTTCATGCCACAGATGGTCGAACTCGTGTATGGAGGTCCAGACGCACGGCGTACGACCAACGTAACATCATGGAAGAAGTTCCATTTGGTGGAGGTTCCGTTATGATATGGGGGTGCATCTCATTTGATTGTAAGCTGGATCTGTTGACTGTACCTGGAACACTAAATGGACAAAGATATCAAGATTCCATACTGGATAGAGTTGTGGTCCCTCATTTTGTAAATCATGCACCTGGAACCCACCCTATATTCATGGATGACAACGCCCGACCACATCGTGCTAGAGCTGTGCATGAATACCTCCGCCAGAATGCCATCGAAACCCTACCATGGCCAGCAAGGAGCCCTGACATGAACCCTATTGAGCATATCTGGGACATTCTGGGAAACATGGTGAGAAGGAGGGATCCTCCTGTGCAGAACCTACAGGAATTAACAGACGCACTCCATCTTGAATGGCAACGAATACCACAATGGCGTATCAGTCGGTTGGTGACCAGCATAAGACGTCGTGTCCAGGCCGTCATCCAGGCACAAGGTGGATATACCCGGTATTAATAGTGACAGTCTCAAACTCGTGCACAGATGTTAAACTTCGTTTTCAGACACCATTAATGACAATATAGCCACGTGTGTCAACTGTAGGGCAATAGTTGTCAGTTGTGTCAACGTAACCATATTCAGGCCTCGTTTTCAAGTTCAAACAAAAACATACAGTGTTTCCCCACCATCATAATCAGCATTCCTCTAGTTGCATTATTACCTCTTGCACTAAGATGGATGGGTACATAAATGTTTATGCTATTGCTTTCTTCATAGCACATGAATATACCCTCGCATGTGCGTAAAAATAGGGTGGTGCTTAACTTTTGCACAGGTGTATAGTTACCTTGAAATTGAGTTCCTGGGAATTAATGTTTCGAAGTGATGAATCAAAGTGGGTTGAGCTTATCTAGACATGGGCGGAGCTTAGCTGGAAACGACTCCATATATCATCGTAGTATGCTACACACACATTGCTGTTCACGTATTGGTGTGCATAATGTTATGTATATCCGTGATGAGCACTATGACACATTATCTCTCTCAAAGCTAATGCCAAGTTAACGCTTGCGATCCTGAATGAAAAACTATTTCCCAAATTATGAAGCTTCGTCGTTTTTAAGAGCACCACCACCGTGGATGGGGGAGGGGTAGGGTTGGTGGGTTTGGAACTCCCTAATGGAAGCTGGTACTCACTGTAGGGAATATCCATAGAGAAAACCTGTACCCAGTACTTAGTACATATATGTTTATTTCCCGACTCTGTGGTACTCTCCTAACTCCAGGATAATCGCATCTAATCGCAGACGCGAGTTCGACGAAATCAGAATGGCCGATAGATAAGAAATCAGGTATTCGTATGGTAAACACAGAAACACCATCTCCAGCAACCACCTGCCAATGGATCCAAAATGTGGTGATTATTTAAAACATGTGATTTAAAAATGATCAAAGATTGTCCATCTTAGCGACTCACCCCATGCATATTTTGGATAAAAGCCCCCATGTGGCCTGTATTAAGAGACGAGACTATAGTGAGGCATTGTTTGTGGCTCCCTAAGGTATCCAGCTTAGACAGGTTTGACTGCGCAGCACTCTGGGAATAATGGACAGATTTAAGGAAACAGCGGGTTGGGAATTTATCATGTGTTGTATGTGGTGTGCTGGTGGTGGTGGTGGTGGTGGTGGTGATGGTGGGGAAGATGTGGTCGTGGTGATTGTGGTGATGAGGTGTGCTGGGTGGGGTATGGTTGGGAGGGGAGTGTGTTGGGGGTGGTGGTGGTGATAGTAGAGTACAGCTCAGAAATAGCGTAAAATATTTCTAAAACAAAGAACAGAAACATGTTAGTTACTATAATTTTGAACACGTTGTAGCAAATGTACTGTTGAATATTTAGAACATAACTGGATTGGACGACATTGCTTCCTTACGATTCCAATCCAATTAATGTTCTAAATATTCAACAGTGCAATCTAAGAAATTTCTGAGTATCACTGCAGGAGGGGTGCTAGAATTGTCTAGTGCTGGTACATCTGTTTTCAGTAACGGCTGTTTTCTTTCATACATGAAGGTTATTGTTCTCGTTGTATTAATCGCACAGGAAAGTCAGAAACCAGGTGCGAATAGGAAAGAAAATGCTTTGATGTATTAAGTCTAAATGTTAAGAGTTTTTACCTGTTAGACTAAATTCGATCTAAGGGTTTCCCGTTCTTTCTTCACGGTAATCTACTGACGTTGTTTACGCTTAAGCGGTTCTTTGCATGTGTAGCGCTTCATTCATGGGTAACAAAGTTCCCAAATAAATACACCCAGGGTACAAAGGATGACGTGGTATGGGCGATGTTTCGTTGAATTGTGGATGTATTTGTGGCCAGCCGATGATAGATGTTACTGTCAAACAGCATCATGTGTAACTAAGCTGTTCATGTTTCTTCTACAAGCATCATGGTGTAATGTGGAGAGAGCGGTGTAAGCATTATATCGGGGTGTGGCTGGTGAGGAGTTGAAATATGAGAGTTCTAGGGTGTGGGTGCTAAGGGGGTTGGAAGATGAGAGTACCAGGGTGTTGATGATGAGAGGTTGGGAAGATGAGAGTACCAGGGTGTTGATGGAGGGAGGTTGGGAAGATGAGAGTACCAGGGTGTAGATGGAGAGAGGTTGGGAAGATGAGAGTACCAGGGTGTTGATGGAGAGAGGTTGGGAAGATGAGAGTACCACGGTGTTGATGGAGAGTGGTTGGAAGATGAGAGTGACAGGGTGTTGATTGAGAGCGGTTGGGAAGATGCGAGTACCAGGGTGTTGACGGTGAGAGGTTGGAAGATGAGAGTATCAGGGTGTTGACGGTGAGAGGTTGGAAGATGAGAGTACCAGGGTGTTGATGGAGAGGGCTTGGAAGATGAGAGTACCAGGGTGTTGACGGTGAGAGGTTGGGAAGATGCGAGTACCAGGGTGTTGATGGAGAGGGGTTGGAAGATGAGAGTGTCAGGGTGTTGATGGAGAGGGATTGGGAAGAGTGATAGTACCAGGGTGTTGATGGAGAGGGGTTGGAAGAGGAGAGTGCCAGGGTGTTGATGGAGAGGGGTTGGACGATGAGAGTACCAGAGTATTGATGGATAGAGGTTGGAAGATGAGAGTATCAGGGTGTTGATGGAGAGAGGTTGGAAGATGAGAGTGCCAGGGTGTTGATGGAGAGGGGTGGGAAGATGAGAGTACCAGGGTGTTGAAGGAGAGAGGTTGGAAGATGAGAGTACCAGGGTGTTGATGGAGAGGGGTTGGAAGATGAGAGTGACAGGGTGTTGATGGAGAGGGGTTGGAAGATGAGAGTACCAGGGTGTTGATGGTGAGAGGTTGGAAGATGAGAGTACCGTGGTGTTGATGAAGAGAGGATGGAAGATGGAAGTACCAGGGTGTTGATGGAGAGAGGTTGGAAGATGAGAGTACCAGGGTGTTGATGGAGAGAGGTTGGAAGATGGGAGTACTAGGGTGTTGTTGGAGAGAGGTTGGAAGATGATAGTACCAGGGTGTTGATGGAGAGAGGTTGGAAGATGAGAGTGCCAGGGTGTTGATGGAGAGGGGTTGGAAGATGAGAGTACCAGGGTGTTGACGGTGAGAGGTTGGGAAGATGAGAGTATCAGGGTGTTGATGGAGAGGGGTTGGAAGATGAGAGTACCAGGGTGTTGATGGAGAGGGGTTGGACGATGAGAGTACCAGAGTGTTGATGGAGAGAGGCTGGAATATGAGAGTACCAGGGTGTTGATGGAGAGAGGTTGAAAGATGAGAGTGCCAGGGTATTGATGGAGAGAGGTTGGAAGATGAGAGTACCAGGGTGTTGAAGGAGAGAGGTTGGAAGATGAGAGTACCAGGGTGTTGATGGAGAGAAGTTGGGAAGATGAGAGTATCAGGGTGTTGATGGAGAGGGGTTGGAAGATGAGAGTACCAGGGTGTTGATGGAGAGGGGTTGGACGATGAGAGTACCAGAGTGTTGATGGAGAGAGGTTGGAATATGAGAGTTCCAGGGTGTTGATGGAGAGAGGTTGAAAGATGAGGCTGCCAGGGTGTTGATGGAGAGAGGTTGGAAGATGAGAGTACCAGGGCGTTGAAGGACAGAGGTTGAAAGATGAGGGTACCAGGGTGTTGAAAGAGAGAGGTTAGAAGATGAGAGTACCAGGGTGGTGATGGAGAGGGGTTGGAAAATGAGAGTGCCAGGGTGTTAATGGAGAGGGGTTGGAAGATGAGAGTACCAGCGTGTTGATGGAGAGAGGTTGGAAGATTAGAGTACCATGATGTTGATGGAGAGAGGTTGGAAAATGGGGGTACCAGGGTGTTGATGGAGAGAGGTTGGAAGATGAGAGTACCAGGGTGTTGTAGGAGAGAGCATGGAAGATGAGAGTACCAGGGTGTTGATGGAGAGGGGTTGGAAGGTGAGAGTACCAGGGTGTTGATGGAGAGGGGTTGGACGATGAGAGTACCAGGGTGTTGATGGAGAGAGGTTGGAAGATAATAGTAACAGGGTGTTGATGGTGAGAGGTTGGGAAGATGAGAGTACCAGGGTGTTGATCGTGAGAGGTTGGGAAGATGAGAGTACCAGGGTGTTGATGGAGGGTGTTTGGAAGATGAGAGTTACAGGGTGTTGATGGAGAGAGGTTGGAAAGTAAGAGTACCAGGGTGTTGATGGAGAGAGGTTGGAAGATAATAGTAACAGGGTGTTGATGGTGAGAGGCTGGGAAGATGAGAGTACCAGGTTATTGATGGTGAGAGGTTGGGAAGATGAGAGTACCAGGGTGTTGATCGTGAGAGGTTGGGAAGATGAAAGTACCAGGATGTTGATGGAGAGGGGTTGGACGATAAGAGTACCAGAGTGCTGATGGAGAGAGGTTGGAAGATGAGAGTACCAGGGTGTTGATGGAGAGAAGTTGGGAGATGAGAGTGCCAGGGTGTTGATGGAGAGGGGTTGGAAGATGTGAGTACCAGGGTGTTGATGGAGAGAGGTTGGAAGATGAGTGTGCCAGGGTGTTGATGGAGAGGGGTTGGAAGATGAGAGTACCAGGGTGATGACGGTGAGAGGTTGGGAAGATGAGGGTACCAGGGTGTTGATGGAGGGTGGTTGGAAGATGAGAGTACCAGGGTGTTGATGGAGATGGGTTGGACGATGAGAGTACCGGAGTGTTGATGGAGAGAGGTTGGAAGATGAGAGTACCAGGGTGTTGATGGAGGGTGTTTGGAAGATGAGAGTACCAGGGTGTTGATGGAGAGGGCTTGGAAGATGAGAGTACCAGGGTGCTGACGGTGAGAGGTTGGGAAGATGCGAGTAGCAGGGTGTTGATGGAGAGGGGTTGGAAGATGAGAGTGTCAGTGTGTTGATGGAGAGGGATTGGGAGGATGAGTGTACCTGGGTGTTGATGGAGAGAGGTTGGAAGATGAGAGTGCCAGGGTGTTGATGGAGAGAGGTTGGAAGATGAGAGTACCAGGGTGTTGATGGAGAGAGGTTGGAAGATGAGAGTACCAGCGTGTTGATGGAGAGGGGTGGAAGATGAGAGTGCCAGGGTGTTGATGGAGAGGGGATGGAAGATGATAGTACCAGGGTGTTGATGGAGAGTGGTTGGAAGATGAGAGTACCAGGGTGTTGATGGAGAGGGGTTGGAAGTGGAGAGTGCCAGGGTGTTCATGGAGAGGGGTTGGAAGATGAGAGTACCAAGGTGTTGACGGTGAGAGGTTGGGAATTTGAGGGTACCAGGGTGTTGATGGAGGGTGGTTCGAAGATGAGAGTACCAGGGTGTTGATGGAGAGGGGATGGACGATGAGAGTACCAGAGTGTTGATGGAGAGAGGTTGGAAGATGAGAGTACCAGGGTGTTGATGGAGAGAGGTTGGAAGGTGAGAGTGCCAGGGTGTTGATGGAGAGGGGTTGGAAGATGAGAGTACCAGGGTGTTGAAGGAGAGAGGTTGGAAGATGAGAGTGCCAGGGTGTTGATGGTGAGGGGTTGGAAGATGAGAGTACCAGGGTGTTGATGGAGAGGGGTTGGAAGATGAGAGTGCCAGGGTGTTGATGGAGAGGGGTTGGACGATGAGAGTACAATGGTGTTGATGGAGAGAGGTTGGGAAAATGAGAGTACCAGGGTGTGAATGGAGAGAGGTTGTAAGATGAAAGTACCAGGGTGTGGATGGAGAGAGGTTGGGAAGATGAGAGTATCAGAGCGTGGATGGCGGGAGGTTGGGAAGATGAGCGTACCAGGGTGTTGATGGAGAGAGGTTAGAAGATAAGAGTACCAGGGTGTTGACGGTGAGAGGTTGGGAAGATGAGGGCACCAGGGTGTTGATGCTAAAGGGTTGCAAGATGAGGGTACCAGGGTGTTGATGGAGAGTGGTTGGAAGATAAGATTACCAGGGTGTGTATGGTGAGGGGTTGGGAAGATAAGAGTACCAGGTATACAAGGCCCTAATCTCCACCAACCGTTGACGTGTCTTGGAATCGTTTTAAAACTTTGAAACGTGAATTCACATGATCTAACTTTCAAGGTGGTAATTATATACATGTAAGCTGTCTTCGTGGCGGATTTTCGGTTTTTGCGGCGGACCTATGCGTCATTTTGATTGTGACGTCAGCTGACATGTGGTGTTATTTTCTTATGCTGTCAGATACTTTAATGACATATCGGACCCTTCCTTTGGTTAGTTACACACCCGTTTGCGTGAGGGGGTGGGTGGAGTAGAGTGAGTCTGTAGTTAAACAATATCGTACCGTACATGTACCTTTCTAGACAGCCAGTATACAAGTCTGAAGCAGTTACGCGTTGTTATTTGTCCCAATGCCTTATAACCTTTGTCTAGCACGTCTTGAGATATCATTGTTGTATGTTTAGAATGTGGCGATGAGAACTGGTTCTCGCCCTGTCGCCTTGCTTGCGAATCTGTGTTTTGCTTGGCAATCGCTGCATATTTGTTTTGAGCTTGATTGTATTGCTGTTATGACTATAAATATGATTTCTGCTCCAAGGGTGCTCGCTACATGTGTTGGTACGTTTCTTCGTTAAAGCGAGGATTTTGTGAAATCCACCGCTAGACATGAATTCAGAAAGTATATTTCAACAGATTGTCACAAACAGGTAGAGAATTTTAGAACTCATACAGATAACGGTAACACTATATGTACACGTCATCTGCTCCAGCACTGAACACAGATGTATGTTATTCTACAGAGCGCGTGCATATTTGAATTACCCGTGGCTACATGACTGTATTAGGCCTATTTTCATTTAGAGAGCAGCATGTGTGGAATGTGCTGCTGTTGACGACATCGCATACTTTAGCAGCACATTATCGTTTGCAAGGTGAAAGCAAGGTCAAAACAAGGTGAACGCAAGGTGAAAGCAAGGTGAACACAAGGTGAAAACACTGTGAAAGCAAGGTGAAAACAAGGTGAAAGCAAGATGAACACAAGGTGAAAACAAGATGAAAGCAAGGTGAAAACAAGGCGAAAGCAAGGTGAATGCTAGGTGAAAACAAGGTGAAAGCAAGGTGAAAACAGGGTGAAAGCAAGGTGAACACAAGGTAAAAAAAAGACGAAAGCGGTAAAAACAATGTGAACGCAAGGTGAACTCAAGGTGAAAGCAAGGTGAAAACAATGTGAACGCAAGGTGAACTCAAGGTGAAAGCAAGGTGAAAACAAGGTGAAAGCAAGGTGAAAACAAGGTGAAAGTAAGGTGAACACAAGGTGAAATCAAGGTGAAAACAAGGTGATAGCAAGGTGAACACAAGGTGAAAGCAAGATGAAAACAAGGTGAAAGCAAGGTGAAAACAAGGTGAAAGCAAGGTGAAAACAAGGTGAAAACAAGGTGAAAGTAAGGTGAAAGCAAGGTGAAAACAAGATGATAGCAAGGTGAACAGAAGGTGAAAGCAAGGTGATATCAAGCTGAACACACGGTGAAAACAAGGTGATAGCAAGATCAAAACATGGTGAACACAAGGTGATAGCAAGGTGAACACACGGTGAAAACAAGGTGATAGCAAGGTGAAAACAAGATGATAGCAAGGTGAAAGCAAGGTGAAAACAAGATAAAAGCAAGGTGAAAACAAGGTAAAAGCAAGGTGAAAACAAGGTGAAAACAAGGTGAAACCAAGGTGAACACAAGGTGAAAGCAAGGTGAAAACAAGGTGAAAGTATGGTGAATACAAGGTGAACACAAGGTGAACACAAGGTGGACACAAGGTGAAAGCAAGATGAAAACAAGGTGTAAGTAAGGTGAAAACAAGGTGAAAGTAAGGTGAAGACAAGTTGGGAACAAGGTGAAAACAGGCGGCCGGTATGTACCAATACAACGCTACAAGAACTAGCTAAACCTATATTAGCTGATAAATGATAGCACGGATGCGGTGAGATCCGAACTTAAATGTGAGGATTTAACACCGGCTTAGCTAAACCTCAGCTAAGCCCTATTGGTAGATGCAGTCCATACATTCTATGCTCTCAGTTTCCCCCTTCGTTCCTACAAAGTTGGAGTATGACAAGGTGAATGACAAGTGCTAACTAATGCTTACTCACACAAAGAAAATCTGTGTTTGTGTATCTGCTAGAGTATTTGTGATTCTTACCTGTACACGTTACTGACAATAGCATACATTAGCTGCTTTGTTAAACATTCATCGTCACTACCTTTAATTAGTACTTGGAATGACTCTCTGATTCTGGCAGCAAGCTGTGTTTCTGTTCTGGATGCTAACTTATCTTTGGCACACCTGCACCTGTCATGCTTTATTGCCAAACCACGTGTACGTCATCGTGTATGATGGATGTACCTGTCTTTAGCGGACACCAGCTTTTGGGGCCGAATGATGGGGGTTCTTTGAAACAATCACCCATCTAAAAGAATCACTACCTTTTGGCTCTAAAACTGATATACAATGCCATATTTGGCATAGCAAATGAGGCTTAGTAAGCGACCACCTGCCTTTAGTCACCATCTTAGTGGCACGTACAGAGTCAGGTATAGGCGGGATAGTTTGGTATATAATGCTGAATGTTTATTGTTGTACGTAGGATATGTATCTTCCTCGTTATAATAATGAATGATTTTTCCTGAAAATCGGAAACCAGATGATTGATTCAAAGTAATTTTTGTTGAAAAGCAGAAACCAAATGACTGATCCAAGGTGATGTTTGTCGAAAAGCAGAAACGAGATGACTGATTCGTTTTAAAAGTCCATGTATACATGGTTAGAACCACTATTCGCTTTGGATGCCAGCGGATGGTCAACGCATTCTTTTCTCTGTTTGCCGTTGTGTATCTTTCACCCAGGCCTGAGCGCAAAGTAAGCCTCTTACTAAGGGTGTCGGCAGAACCGTGGAATTTGGTTTGAAATGAAGTGGCATACGATGAATGCTGATTTATGGAAAGTGCTAGAGAATCAATTTTAATTAACCGTTCCTTTAAACGGGTGGTCTTGCGAGCACCCGTTAAAGTGGCATCAAACATCATTTACGGACGTGTATTAGGTAACGTCGCCCGGCAAAGTTGGTCCATGTTTGGCACACCCGCATATAGAGCCTTGGAATTCACCCTACCGGGAGCCAGTAAACATAAAACCATAAGATGACGTCATTGCATAAATCCATTAAAGGGGCAACGAAGTAATCTCAAGAAACAGGACTATGTACAGTTAGATCAAGAATGGACCTGAGGAAGCTAAAGACTTTGGCTGAGGACAAGACACAATGTTCAAAGGCGAAGAAGGACTGTTCGCTGTTGTAGGATGCTTAGCTGCTGTTGCTGCTGCTACTGCTGCTGCTACTACTACTACTATTACTACTACTACTACTACTACTACTACTACTACTACTACTACTACTACTACTACTACTACTACTACTACTACTACTACATCATTAAGCAACGATCTGGCTTTAAGAACCAATCCTTTGATGGACCAAACGCATTTGAATAAAGTCTGGTTTGACCGTATGGTAAATGGAGCTTCAGAATCTACCAGGATTGTGTCAGTCGGAGCCGAGGGTCAGATTCAGCACGCAGTCAGCATTTTATCCAATGCAAGTTCCTTGATAGATTATTTGACCATGACGAGAAATAACGATGGAACGTGTTTGTCAAGGACGTACATTGAACAGGCCTCAAATGTTTGTTATTAGGTATTAAGTGCCGTGATGAGATTACCTCCTGGAATTGCTCTGATAAACATTCGTTAACGGAGTGAGAATTCTGTACTGTTGACAAATGAATTATTGTATTTCAGCGGTCTCACAGATGTGCCTCGAACACAGCTGTAGACTGACATAAAGCTAAGAAAATATGAGCTTCCATAATAAACGACGATCAACCTAACTCGAGAGGTATCTTAAGATGTTTTCTGCGATAACTGTATGATAAACAAAATCTAACCTAGTGAAAAGAGAGGCGTGTGTGCGAGCGTACGAGAGAAAGATATATATATATATATATATATATATATATATATATATATATATATATATATATATATATATATATATATATATATATATATATATATATATATATATATATATATATATATATATATATATATATATATATATATATATATAAAGGAGGGAGGGGGCGAGCGGGCGGGCGGGATGGAGGGAGGGAGGGAGGGAGGGAGAGAGAATGCTATCTTCCAATCCTTTGCGGGTTCTTTTGCCGAATCTAAGAACATTTCTAGAGGTGATAAGCAATGGAAGCTTTCTTCATTATTCTGTAAGATATTAGAGAAATAAGTAGTCTATCTTGAAAGAAATTAGAAAACTTATATATTATGAGAGGAATCTCTTCCATTCTGTATGACGCAATTTGGAAGGAATAATGTGTGAAAATAAGTATTTCCACCGATGCTTTCCTCCAAATTCTGTCAGGGCTGGGGGAACACTATTCCATTTGCACCGCCATGATGACGTCACTGATATGTTCCAAGTATAGGATACACCTTTGTTCAGAGGTTGCATCACACGGTTTGATGCTGTGGTGGGATATATGTGTTTTCATGCTGCTGAACAGCTGGCAGTGATGATGGGAACAGAATGTTATCGCACTAAGATTACATGGATAATATACATGATTTAAACATGATTCTAAACGGAGGTCTTACTTCCTGTCACCTCGATGCTAATCTTCAGATTTCTCATAAGTGCATAGCCATCATTTTCTGGCTTGTTTTGATATAACTGATTCCCTGAATGCCGTTTCTGTATGGGGCCTACACCATCTTTACTATGTGAGAATGCTGCCTCTATCTCATACCAACACTGGTTTAGATTGTCGTAGCCAGCTTTTGCTATGATGCAGTCAAAGTGACGTGCTAGCATAGCCTCAGCCTGTGACAAGTGACTATTTATATACAATCTTTCTGGCTGAAACTTATTCCGGGTCTGTTAAGTTTATACATAGATGGATGATTGAATATGCTTCCCCGTAACCCAGAGATCTATTTATACATTCAGAATTTACTATTTTTTCTTTCATTGCTTTGGTTTCTTTTATTTTGTATTTTTATCACATCATATATATAAAACAGAAATTACAACATGACTTCCCTGCTTGATGAAGCTCCCTCCCTCCCTCCCTCCCTCCCTCCCTCCCTCCCTCTCTCTCTCTCTCCACCCTCCCTCCCTCCCCACCCCCCCTCTCTCTCTCCCCTCCCCCCCCCCCCCTCTCTCTCTCTCTCTCTCTCTCTCTCTCTCTCTCTCTCTCTCTCTCTCTCTCTCTCTCTCTCTCTCTCTCTCTACTACAGCTGTCTGTCTATGTTTAGCTGTATCTAATTTACCTTCAGAACGATGATGATGATGACGTTCTTTGTACACGTATATGCCAGGAATGACAGTAAGCTTCAACTGTGTGCTAGACACGGCGTGTTTGTTATTATAGCCTGAGTTTGTCTACTGAACATATATAGTTACTAACTTACAATATGGGAAAGCCTGAGTGGGTTATATTGGCGGGCTCTGGCCACACCTGTTACTACGCACACTCCAACATACTGACGCACGCATTAGTTGCACCTGTTCGCTCTCGGTAGTTCATTCTTTGAGAAATGGCGTCAAGAGAGAGAAACATAATAGGTTGCGTGGTCAACTGATATATGCCTGAAAAACTGATTGACTGAATATTGTTGTTGATTATTGAGCACGGTAGTAGTGATGGAGCCCGTTGTTCGCTATTGTTCTTCACCGCAGGGGGTGTTTGAGAACAATGGGGATCGTGTGGAGAACAATGTCGAACATCCGCACACAAAGGAACTGTATTTAGAGAACAATGACGAACAGACGCCCCCCCACCCCCGTGTTTGAGAGATTTGAGAACAATGGCGTACAGCCACACACACTTGAGAATCTATATTTATTATATTCATGGTAAAAACCCGTTGTATGTCCTGAAAATGTTAACCCTTAAAAGTTGTGTATTTTACGTTTTAACTTAGTGGCGCGCGCCCCCACACCCTCCGTGGTACCGTGGTATTGTATGGTAAACATAATAGGTGCTCTGATAATGGTAGGAAGAGGTGGTCTGAATAGGGAGGTCTATGAGGAGGCTGAGGAGTAGTGGAGAGGAGGAGGAGGAGGAGGAGGAGGAGGAGGAGAAGGAGGAGGAGGAGGAGGAAGAGGAGGAGGAGGCTGATGAGGAATGCTATGGCGGCCGGCCAGTCTCTGCCTGGCGTTGTTCTCTGCGCATATTTAAGAAGAGCGCACCTTTGCCTGTCTAGTTCGCTGTCGATATTTGTTCCTTTTCTTCTTCTTCTTCTTCTTTTCGATCGCTGGTATCACACTTGGAGAGCCGTTCTCAAGATGAAATCTGTGGTTTTCTGCAGTTCTTCCACAGGCCCATACAGCTTTTCAAGAATAGAGGTTGACAAAGGCCAGATCTCTTCTCTCAGCAGCTGATACGTACTGCAACATTGAAGTATGTGCTCTGTGGTCTGTTCTGCTTCTCCACAAGGACAAGCGGGCGATGTCGTAAGGTGGAACCGCCTGTACATGTGTTGGTTTAGTCTGTTGTGTCCAGTTCTGAGACGAAAAATGGTCACTTGCTCTGGCCTCGAGAGATGATGGTAGGCATCTTCTGATTGAGGTGTTCTATAGAGGGACTTAATGATAGTCTTCATCTCTGTATGGGTAACCATGTTTTCTGTCTGATTCTCATCTGCACCCACCTCTGCCATCTTGTCTGCTTCCTCATTTCCTTGGACTCCACAGTGTGAGGGGATCCACTGCAGTGCTATCCGAAAGCATTTGATGGTTTGTAGTGCTTCTTCAAGTTGTGGCAGCTTACCTTTGGTGATAGCCTCAAGGACGGAGCGGGCATCAGATAAAAAGACAATCTGTGCAATAGGGTCTGCTGTTCTGCTGATGGTATTAGCTGCATGAACCAGTGCTTCGACTTCAGCTCTGTAGTTTGTGCAGTGTTTGCCTGTCGGTATTGCAGCTGACTCATGTTGTCCGTTTGGATACTGTATGTGCAGTCCGGCACCTCCGCTCCTAATTGCATCTTTGGCTGATCCATCTGTGTAGATCCTTATCCATGTCTCCTGAGGGTACATTTCTTCCAGCATGGCTATGGTCAGGGCCTTCTTGCTCACATCACTGTGTTCATCTTTGGTTGTGAGATGAGGTACTGTGGTGCGAATAGCTATGCTCTCTAGTTTGTTTTCCCAGGGTGGAGGATCAAGGGTGTGGTTTGGATCTTCTATTTGTGCTGGCAACATCTCTTGGTGTTTCCTTTGAAGTGCTTTTGTCTCTTTCACAAAACTTGATCTTTTAAGTCTTCCTGATGACAGCTGTGCTTGCCTGATCTTCATCGGGTGGTTATTGAACGATTTGAACTTTGCAGCTTGGATCAGTGCTTTGCATTCCCTTCCTTTGCTAAGTGGGGGAATGCCTGCTGTCTGCTCCATTTTTTCTATTGGTGTTGATCTCATTCCACCAGTGATGATGCGCAGTGCCTGGTTTTGTACTCTGTCGAGGTTCTGTTGATGAGATTTAGCTGTTGTCATCCATGAGCTGGATCCATACTCAAGGTGTGGTCGTACGGCACCTAGGTAGATGGTCTTGAAGATCCTTTCATTGGCACCCCACTTTGTTCCTGCCAGCTTCCTCATGATGTTTAGCTTTCTTCTGGCCTTTGCCTCTGCATTCTGGATGTGCTCCTTCCATGTTAATCTTCTGTCATATGTGACTCCCAGGTATGTCTGCTGGTCCTCGTATTCGAGTGGAGTACCGCCCAGTGTCAGATTGCCAACCTTGGTTTTGGTGGACAGTGTGAATAGCATGGCTGATGATTTTTCTTTGTTGATGGTAATACACCAGCGATTGGCCCAAGCTGTAATTCTGTCCAAGGCGAGCTGCATTCTGTACGTGGCAGTCGTTGTGTACTCCTCGGTGCACCAGATTACGAGGTCATCTGCATAGAGGGCTGCTTGGATCCCATTGGGCAGCTCTGCTACAATGTCATTGATGAAGAGTATGAACAGAGTAGGTGATAATACTCCGCCTTGTGGCACCCCTTGTCTCAGCAATACATTCTGTCCAGATTGTCCATCCACCAGCACCCTAGCTCTGCGATTGTGTAGGTATGACTTGGTCCATCGGAACATGTTGCCACCGATGCCTGTGCGCCAGAGCTTCACGAGGAGGCCATCCTTCCACACCTTGTCAAATGCTTTCTGCAGATCGATAAAGGCAGCTAGCATCACCTTCTTGGCTTGAAAAGTGTCCTCTATGACCTGTGCAAGATGTGTTGTTTGATCTTCTGTGCTCCTGTATCTTCTGAATCCGGCCTGCTCTGAAACTATAATGTTCTCTGACTCCAGGTACCACTGCAACCGCTGGTTGATGATGCGCTCTATCGTCTTGCATATGCAGCTTGTAAGACTGATAGGACGGTAGCTCATCACTTTCGTCTTGTTCTTTCCTTTTTTCAGAATAGGAGTCATTCTGGCTTCCTTCCAGCACTGAGGAACCTCTCCATTGGTCCAACTGAGATTAAAGATGTCTAGCAACTTGCGAAGAGATGCATTACCAAGGTGTTGGATCATTTCATTCGTAATGCCATCTGGCCCGGGAGATTTCTTCTTTTTCAGTTGGCGGATAGCCTTCTTCAGTTCTGTTAAACTAATGTCAACTTTCATTGCATCGTGAGTGTTGGTGTCTGTTCTTTCCTTTTGCTCTTTTCTAACCTCCCTTTGACGCATTCGTGGTATAGAAATGTTGCTTTCTTTTGCATATGCCTTCGCAAAGGCATCTGCTGCCATCTTTCCTATCAGTGTTTGTCCATCTTCTTCAAGAGTAATCTTCTCTCCCCTGACACCCTCATCATTGAGTGCTTTAGTCAGTCTCCATAGTTTTGTGGTGTCTCTCTCTAAATTAAACCCTGCCGTCTTTTCCCTCCAGCTTCTTCTTTTGGCCTCCAGCTTGGTCTTTAGATACCTGGCTTTAGTTTGTTGTAGCGTGAAGTGGTTTTCATGACAGGGATTACCCTCTGCATCTTCTCTGGCCTTGTCTAGTTTATCATGTGCTGCTTGCAGTTCTGTTGTCCAGTAGGGGCGGTAGTTTTTCCTGAACCCTCGAGGAATCGCTTCATTGGCAGCCTTGAGGATACTTGAATTAAATTCCTTGACCACCTTGTTGATGTTTCTCCCTTCTACTGCTATATTATGGGTAAGCTCATTGGAACGGATGCCGAACAGACTCCAATTTGCCTTTTTGTAGTTCCACCTTGGATGTTGAGGTGAACTGGTCGAAATACTTCCAGAAAGAGAGAGGAGGACTGGGCGGTGGTCGCTTCCTCCTAACTGCGATCCGACCACTCTACTGAGGTTTCTGTGAATGTCTTCTGTACAAAATGCCAAGTCCGGCGTTGTTGTCGAGTGCCATCGGCGCGAGTAGAAGGTAGGCTGATCTGTGGGATCGTTGACAAGTAAAAGGTGCTTTTCATCTTGCCATGCTTCAATGTCTTCTCCTCGTTTATCAAGTGTTCTGTATCCCCAGCTCTGGGACTGGCTATTAAAGTCTCCCGCAATGAGGAAGTGGCAGTCCGGGACCTGGATTGTGTCAAGTGAGAGATTCTTGTCATTAGGGCAGTAATAATTGACAATTTCAATCACAGAGTTGCTGGTTGTTACCTTGATCTTGATATATTCTGCCTCTTCCATAAAGGTTTTGATCTGGCTGGCGTTCACGCTGTTTCGGACCAAGGTCATCACCCCACCTTTCTTTCTTCCTCTTCGATCACACCGGAAAATCTGGTAACCTCTGATCTTAAATGGTTTTCCTTCTTGCAGGTGTGTCTCTTGAATGCAGCAGATATCAATGTTGTTTTCGTACAGGAACTGTTCGAGCTCTGATTTCTTGTTGGTAACCCCTTCTGCATTCCAGTGCATGATGTTGATACTGGGGTTCTCTTTGGGTTTGGTCTTCTCTTTCCGTTGGCCAGTAGCTCTCCATCCTCGTCCCCTGGCTCCACAAGACGAGTTGATGGGACCTCCAGTAGCTGAGGGTGGGCTCCTTCGAGGCATGGAGCCCGGCGCTGCACCTGCCTGGCGGATCCTCACAGGGCGAGCACCATTTCGATTGATTCGATCTCCAAGTGTAATTTCATTAGCGTTGTGCATAATGCTCTGGTTAGCCCCTCCAAATGTCTGGATTGACACCCAGTGGGTTACACCCCTGCGCCACGTTGAGGCCGAGCATATAGTCTTAAACAGGGGATTTGTTCCTTTTTAAAAGAGACATTTTAGAGTGTAGATTTTACAATTTTAAATAAACTTCGGATTAACTTTGCATTAAAGACATAACAAAATGGCAGATAATTTAAGCGCCGATGTTAAAGAATGTGAAGAGGCTGTTAATGTGATTTTGCAGCAGATGCGTGACTCTGATGTCGCTAGATTAAACATGGATCTACCCTATTCACCTGATGAACATGTGGATAACCTTTTATATCTGGCTTCTATGTTATATGAACCCGACTTTACAATTCCGCAAATGTGCGTATCTGATGAACATAATGACATTGCATTACGTGATGTCAACTCTGATCCTGATTACTGTGAAGTCATTCCTGATCAGTCTATTATGAATACCGATGCTGATATTTTCAATTATTTGGATGATTTATATGATTATGACGTAACCATACCTGCACAACTTGCTTCTACCGAAGATCAAATCGATCATACTAGAACTGAACTATCTATTCCTGATCTGAGTAACGTACCATCACCATTTTTCAATTATCCTCATAACGAATGTGGTGTAATTGATCCTAATTATTCGACCGGTGTACGTGATGGACACGATCTAAATTTAATTGATGTTGTGCCTTTTGCTAATGACCTATCACAGGATTTAGCATGCCTTCTTAATGATTATGATGTAAATTTATTTGATGATGCATCCCTTCTTGACTGCATTGCGCCTTCATCTAATGACCTATCTCTGGATTTAGCATGCCTTCCTAATGATTCCGACCTAAATTTATTTGATAACGCACCAGTTCCTGTATGTATTGCGCCTTCTGCTAATGACATATCTCTGGATTTAGCATGCCTTCCTAATGATGCCGCCCTAAATTTACGTGACAATGTGTCGGTCTGTATTGCGCCTTCTGCTAATGACTTATCTCTGGATTTAGCATGCCTTCCTAATGATTCCGCTTATTGCATCGATGTTCCTACTCATCAATCTCTTATTGACACGCATGCAAATCATTCGACTGATGAAATTGGTCCTATCACTGCTGAAATCAGTCGATGTATATCAGAGAATATAGTGCTTACAGATGATCTACTTAATCGTTATTTGCAATGCGTTCACTGTGAGCATGCTCAAATTGGAGGGTCGGCATTTGATTATACCGACTATATATCTGTGGAGACGGTTCGCAAATGCTGCAGTAAAAAGTTTCATTTCGAAGGTACTGATTATAATATATCTTTTAAAAGTTATCCTATAGCCGATACACCACTTTCTCATTCGTGTCAGGCGTCTTTCAATCTTTGCTTGATACGTATAGTGAATATAGTAATGTTCAGCCGAATGATCACGTGAGAATCACGTTGATTCACCCTTCTTTGGAAATGCCGATAGCGATGGATTTTAGGCTATGGAATGAAATTACACCTGACATAATTTTAGAATCAGTGGAAAAAGTCACTCAGTCAAATACTGATTGTAGGTTATCAGAGGGTTTTGAATTTCACGTTTTTCATGTAGAGGACTACAACTCAGGTGGGAGAAATGATACTCTCCTAGGCGCGGTCGATTCTAGACATTTAAATTTATTTAATTTACATTCATCTGATTTAGATGATACATGCGTATTAAAAATTTATTATACCCGTATGCGCCGAATATCCATTCTGTTTCGCGCCAGGAATATTTTTAGGAATAAGATTTATTTAGAAAAAGAACAAATTAATCTCTACACGTGAATGGAATAATTTAATACGTAATAAAACATGTTTGAAGCATATGGCGCGTGAATAACTCGTCGATGATGATACCATCAAACTGCAGCCACACCATTATTGTCCTATGGATCATGTACAAAAGATTAGCCAGAAATTATTCGCATTCATGCCGTGTGAAAAGATACATTCGTTGGTTGTACGAGATTGTTACGGTTGTCTAGTAAATCATCCGAGTCAATGTGAACATTCTTGTTTAGGCATTGATGTTGACCTTAATCTAATTGACAATTTTGAACTGTATAATGAGGCAGCATTATTAGAAATGGATGAAGCTGAATATTGTGCTCAATTAGCCTGCCATTACAATATATATGAACATTGTATTGAACTGTACTGCATGTGTATGATGGAATGGTATAGGTACATTGTGGATGTAATATATGAAAAACAGATGTTGTCACCATAACTATAATTAATATTTTCTCTATGCGCGTATTAATTTATTTAGTTTTATTTAAAATTAACCGGGTTTTAAGCATTAAAACACAGATAATTTTTAATAAAATCATATACGTATATTTAAAGAATAACATAATTAATTGTTTTATTTTGTCAATCGTAGCTTTGGAAAATATGTCATATTTGGTGGTTTTTTCGTATAATCGTATCTTTGTAACGATATGTGTTATTGATGTCTGTATTAATAAAAAAGTTTTAAAATTGGATTTCACTTGTTCAGTATGAGCACCTTGCTCTCGCTCTCTTCATCTGTCGCTAGCGCCCAGCTATTCACTCCCCGCCTCCTCCACACACGCTGGTGGCTTTTTTCACTTGAATGAGGCACTTGTCAGTGCATGCCATTGATATTCTTTAGAGAAGAATGGTCCAGGTGAATGATTGATAGAGTGAGATGAATAGCGCATTTCATTATGTGCATACTTAAATAAAATGCCGTTATACGGTTTTGTTCAGTTTCATGGTAAAATATTCACCGAATATTGCGCTTATTTTGTAACTATTTAAAGATGTCATGGATTTGTTTTTCTTTGTCGCACGAGTATCTGATGTCATAATCATACACTTAAATGTTCATAGCATTTCTCCTAAATCACGTTTCGTGTGTCTGACGTCACAATCATATTCTTAAATGTTCATAGCATTTCTCCTAAGTTACGTCTCGAGTATCTGACATCACAATCATAGCATTTCTCTTAATTTTGTGATGCAATCAAAGCATTCCTCCTAAGTTACGTTTCGAGTATCTGAGGTCACAATCATAGCATTTCTCCTAATTTTACATTACAATCATATTCTCAAATGATCATAGCATTCCTCCTATGTCTTGAGTATTTGATGTCACAATCATAGCATTTCTCCTAATTCTACGTCACAATCATATTCTTAAATGATCATAGCATTTCACCTACGTCTCGAGTATCTGATGGCGCAATCATAGCATTTCTCCTAATTTTACGTCACAATAATATTCTTAAATGGTCATAGCATTTCTCCTATGTCACGAGTATCTGACATCGCAATCATAGCATTTCTCTTATGTCTCGAGTATCTGACGTCACAATTATATTCTTAATGCTCACTAACCAGTAAGCATTGGTAAAGTATTCGCAGAAGAGTAACTACATATTACATCATAGTGTTACCATATTGATGGTTCACGCACATCAATGTATGAGCGTATACCTCCTTAGTCGTATGTGGACGCTCGTGTGCCGACGCAATGGCAACATCACTTGACTGCAATACGGTGTTACATCACCCATTTACTATGATTGTGGACAAACACAGTGCGGTAAAACTGAGATGATAAAAGCACTAATAAGAGATCCCTATGCCATTACTCCCCCTCCACAGAGGATTGTGTACTGCTACGGTGCGTGGCAAGATGGGTATAACGATTTGGCGAAAGAAGTTGAATTTAAAGAGGGTGTGAATGTTGAACTAGATAGAAGTTGCAGAACATTGGTGGTACTCGACGATTTGATGAATAAATGCGACGAGAATGTGGCTGACCTATTTACAAAACGTTCTCACCATGAGAATTGTAGCATAATATTTGTTGCACAAAATCTGTTTCACAAGTCACGCAATCAACGTGACTTATCAGTTAACTGTCACTACATGGTATTGTTTAAGAATCCACGTGATGCATCATCTATTCGTTCTTTATCTTCTTCTTCTTCTTTTCGTTCGCTGATCATACCGCCAGTCCTGTAAGTGACTATCGACATGATCATAAGCGTTAAGTGCGTGGATCCATTTTATTAGAGTGCGCCGTGCGGCCTGGAACCTCCGTCTTCAGCACTCGAGGGTTCTGTCAGGGTTACCTCACCCTTACCTCCTTTAGTCGCCTCTTACGACACGCAGAGGATACGGAAGGTGTATTCTAAGCCCCACCTACAGGGCAATTCGTTCTTTATCTAATCAGATGTACCCAGGCAATACAAAGTATTTGATCGAATCATATAAGGATGCTACGCTGCGAACCTCACTCATATCTACTCCTAGATTTGAAACAGACGACACCTGACAATAGCAGGCTACGTTCATCTGTTCATCTGAAGGAGGGCTGCTTATTTACATACCTCAGAAAAATGGCATCACGTAAAATGGAATGCCATTTATCTATGCTGCAATATTTGGCTAAAGTAAAGCCTTCAATCAGAAATGATGTAATCAAACAGTGTTCGAACGAATTGGTGGATGCACTATGTGAATCATGCCTAAATGTATTACGTGGGAATGTTCATCTCACTAAATCACGATACAAGCAGCTGAGTAAATATAGAGGGAAAATGGGAACACTGACTAGTTGTGGTGTGCCATATGCACGTAAAGGAAAATTGCTATAAACAGGTGGATTTTTAGGAGCCTTATTACCAGCGGTGATCGGTATGCTTGCACCATTAATTGGTAAACTGTTCACGTGAAAAGATGGAACATACACGTAAAATGGCGCTAGTTCATCATGAATTGATAGGTAATTTAAATGAACAAAATAAAATATCATTGCTACAGACAGATCCATCGACACGTAAAGCTATTAGTCTCGACAACGAGATATCCAATATATTAGCCAGACACGATCTGACTGAGAATGAAAGAGCAAAATCGTATTCACAAATACTTGAACATACGATGAGGGGAATACCAAAAACGTACAAGACAAAAGTCAGTGGAGTGATTGATATTTTACATTCGGTTCCTGAACATTTTCACGTTAATGGCCTGGGCGAAGTGACAATAGAGGGTACGTTTTTCCCAAAGAATAATGTACTGGACATGCTTACAAACGTTGCTGGTATGCATGATCAAGCGGAGGGAAAGTTTCTTAATCTGTTACATGACCTAAACATACCCCGTAGATTTTTAGTGCAAGAGAAAACTATGAGACAGATATATAATGGCGCAGAAAAGGATGATAACGCCAGTGAGTACACGCCTATGCCCATGAGTAAAAGAATATATAGAAATAGTTCTCTAGTGGGCCACAGGAAGAAAAATCCAATTCCAGTGTTGGTAAATTTAGATACGTCATGAATGATGCTAAATTGGCAAAAGTATATTTTAATCTGAAACATTACGCATCTTTTGGTGGGAAAGAAAAGCTATATAATGCATTCAAAGGTAAAATACTGCGCAACTATATTGACAAATGGTTAAAACACCAAGAAGTATATACCCTTCACAGACCGTGGAGAATACAGTTTGACGGGCGAAAAATAAGAGTTTCAGCCATCGATGAACAATGGCAGGCAGCTCTATGCTAGATTGGTATGCTGGCGAAAGAGAACAACAACGTAAAACGTCATCAGCAGTCAAGAAATGGTTAGAAACAATATTGGAGCTTACTGAGCATCGCCCACATGCTATTCAAACAGACAAAGGGGGCGAGTTCATAAACCATGTAATGAAAAACTATTTGAAAGATAATGGAATACATTTCTACACTTCTCAAAATGAAACGAAAGCGGCAATGGTAGAGCATTTTCAACGCACCCTGAAGGGTCGAATATACAGATACATGACGCATAAAAATACACAAAAGTATATCGATGTATTACCTAGTTTAGTCGCAGCATACAATAACACCACACAGTTCAGTACGTGCATGGCTCCTTCTGAAGTCCCAAATCTAAAAACAGCCCTACTCAAGGCAACCATGTTAGAATATCACAAGCAAAAATGCCATATGAAAAAGCATATCGCGGGCAATGGAGTCGCAAATTGTTTAAGGTGCGTGAGGTGCATACAGACACATATCCATACTTATATAAATTAGAAGACTATGGAGGCAACCCGATTATTGGTACTTTTTATCGTGATGAGATACAGCAAGTGATAGAAGAAAATGATAAAGATTACTCAGTGGAAAAAATACTTAAAAGTAGAAAAAATAAAAAGGGACAGCGTGAGTATCTGGTAAAGTGGCTCGGTTACCCGGCTAAGTTTAACACATGGGTTAATGAACTAAGTACTATACATCATTAACAATGGATGAATATATAGAGAGGAGATCGGATCAGAGCATGTGGCGAATGATGGGTTCACGAGTACTGAAAGAAGAAATAGCTCAAATTATAATAATTTATATCGTAATCATTACATGTATCATGAATCTGGGTATACAAAATGGGCATTCAGGCATATGGATATCGCTTTTGAGTGGATGTCTAGGGTATATATTGCCTAGTCCATGCATGAAGACGTCATATGGTAGACTATCTACATGGGCAGATAGAGAGCAAGACAAGATTTAGACACAAAAAAATTTTCCCCAATTTTTACTTGCATCTCGCGAATCTAGTTTCTCTCACAGCTAAAGATGATTACACTATACGCCTAGGTGGAAAAGTAGCAAATTTAATCAGATTCAAAGGAGGGAAAATACATACGGGACCTATAGACTTTAAAAAATCATTTTGTTCAAATCGTGATGGTGGTCCTTCGACCACGTATATATACTGTGACGTAGTCTCACACAGCATGGTAGGCGATACTTCTGCCCCACTACTCAGATTGATACCCATTTCTAGTACAGATCGAGGAAAAGATATATGTCAGTGGAGTTTTCCTGATATTCAATACCACTCTGTGTCAAAGAACTACATCAATACTATTGGAATACTTATAATGGAACTGGCGCCAATGTACCACTCAAGGACGGATCATCGCCAATTGTACTCTGTTTGCATTTCAGACGATGATGACAACGACAATGAGAGGGGCGATGAGAGGGACAATGAGAGGAAGAATGAACGCTCGAGCACTGGTGCATTACTATGCGAGTCAAGCGGGCCATGGACGTATTCCAGGTTTTGTAGACACATGATACCAATCAGGGCATGGACTCGGTAATATCTTAGGCGGACTATTACGTTCAGCAATACCTATCACAAAAATGTAGCTAAATCTGTAGGTAAACAAGCTCTTAGCACTGGAATCGGCCTAGCTGAGGATGTAATGGCTGGGGAAAATGTTAAAACAGCATCAAAATCAAGAGCTCGTGGCAGTGCCAGGTCTTTGATACTGGAAGCTGTAATGGCAGTGTGTGGTGGTTTAAGACTATCTCAACCTAAACATAAAAGGAGGAATAATACAGGTAATGCTTTGTCAATGTGAGTGATACTGAAGAGGAAGGGTCGCAATAGATGGCAGAGAAAACAAGCTGATATCTTTAATTAACAAACAACATGGAAATTAATCAGATCTGCGAGTGCTCGAAGCGCGAATTAGACATTTTTCAGATGTGTCCCATAGTGACGATATTGGAGTCTGCAAAATGGGAACAGTTTCAGCCTGTATCTAGTTTAACAGATAGTGGGCCGATCAAGTTTTACGTCAGTGGGTCTGCTGATAGATATTTAGATCTTACGCAATCTTATCTTTCGATTAAAGTTAAGCTGGTAAAGCTAGATCGAAATGGTGATGAGAAGGCACTGGAGGCGAATGACCTGATAGCGCTTGCGAATAATCTTTTACATACGATGTTCTGACAAGTGGATGTTTTTTTGAATGGAAAGCATGTCAGTGACTCGAACGAAAATTATGCTTACCTCTCGTACAGTGAGACGTTACTAAATTATGGCAGCGATGCCGCATCCTTGCATCTATAACTTGCCGGATGGAAAATAGATGATGCTGGTGAATTTGAGAATATCGCCAATACTAACTTAGGATTTCAAGCACATAGAAGAATGATGGCGCAGAGTAAGGCAGTGCAATTAATAGGTTGCATACACAGCGATATGTTTCTGCAGGACCGATTCCTGCTTGGTTCCGTTGATTTGAGAGTACGCCTACAGAGGAGTAAAGATGCGTTCACCATTATGGCCTTGGAAGGAGTGAGGCCTAAATTGAAAATATTGTCAGCTAACCTATTTGTATGCAACGTTATTCCATCTACAGATCTGCTAGTGGTGCACGCCATTACTCTGAGACAGACAAGCGTGAAATATCCTATTCGCAGGGTAGTGTGTAAGACTTTTACAGCATCTAGCAGAGTTATGAGCATCGATAGAGATAATATATTTATTGGTCAGCTACCTACTAGAGTATTATTCGCTTTTGTACCTAGTGATGCCTATAATGGTGTGGTACATAAAAATCTGTTCAAGTCTGATAACAATAACACTACCTATGCTACATGTTATATAAATGGAGAAGAGGTTACAACATCGCCAATATGCACTTTGTTTAGCTACAACATTTACTCGGATGCTTATTTCTCACTATTCAGTGGTACTGGGGTGTTATTCAAAGACCGAGTCTACCTGATAAATAAGTCATAGGTCAGACATGGAACCACATTGTTCGCATGGGATTTTACGCCAGATCTAGCTGATTCAGAGCATCGCTACCCTACATGCACTGGTTCGTTAAGAGTGATCTTCCATTTTTCTCAAGCACTTACCCCTACAACCAATATTATTTGCTATGCTGAATTTGATAATGCAATAGAAATTGGATCAGACTTTGACGTATTAACAGATTATTAACAAATATGTTGAATACATTTGAAATAGAGGATCTATTATTCGGCGACAATAAAATGCGTGAACTCTTTCTCGGCATTTTTCCAATTGACAATGTACCTGCACATATTAAATATCGCCCGGCTTCATTAGTAATAAACATGCATCCCAGTAATAAATCTGGATAACATTGGGTGGCGGTTTATTACACTAGAAATGGAAATGCTGAATACTTTGATCCTTATGGAAGACGCCCTTCTGATGGAAGAATGATATCAAATGTACAAATGGACACCATGTGCATGTTTATTATTTCAACAATGAACGTGTTCAACCATCCATGATGACAACTTGCGGATATTATTGTGTATATTTCTTATACCATCGTTCGAGAGATGTACAAATGAAACACATATTATGGGTACTAAGAAACAGAGACAAAAATGACGCGATAGTGAAATGTCTGATGCACAGGATTATGAATAAACAGAAAAAATGATCATGTTTAATGTATAATTATTTATGTACTATGTTTTCTTTTTAATTATCATGAATAAATGTCATTAATATCTTTCATAAAAATGAGTGTGTCAATAAAAAATACATTTATTTTGTAAAAAAATATGTTATTATTTCTTCGTGTTCCCTTCTCACCCCTCAGCGGTCCCCAATTATCACCATTTTGATACACCACAATGGATGAATGCCGATAATGGCTAAAAAAATCATTGGTGCACTAGGAGCGTGAGGCATACCACAATGATCCAAAGATCCAAAATTAATCGCATTCACATTGTGACAATAACAAAAAATGTGGACATATTTGAATAAATAGAAAACCATATGACGTGCTCTGTAATTGAACCCTGCGTATCAATTCCAGTTTTCTATTAAAAAAAATGTCATTCAAACGTGGTGCGATGTGTACATGTGATGCAATAGTTATGTTTTGAAATCCGATGATGTTAATTTTAAGCGGTGGAAAAAAACCATATGACCAAAATAAGGGCGTGTTCAGACTGGAAGGATAGTTTTACTGATAGCTCATATTTCAGCTATAAAAGTGACTAGTAAGGCATACAGCTTTTAGAATTTGCCAAAACAAAAAAAATGGAATCTTTTTTATGTGATCACTGGTGCGGGTGTGTCGAGTGGAATCAGTTTCATGAAGTGGCGGTTCGGCAACCATTTCACAAGGTGATGCGTGAAATCCAGAACCGCTAGAATGAATATCTAGCAGATCCAGACAAACGCAATTATAACAAATGGCTGCATATGAAAAGCCAGCTTCCGTGTGAATGTTGTCCATGTATGTGGTGCGAGGATGCACGAAAATGGCGATAACAGAAATAAGATTAATCATTTACGTGCAAGCAAAAATAAAGAAATATGCCTCTTTTTTAAGGGGGCCATCAAAAAAAGAAAATTATGTTACATGCATACACCCACACACCAACGAGTGAATAAAAAGACGTACGCACACATGCATGTACGACGTACATGCATAGGGGACAGGGAACACAGGTAACAAGGGGCATGCGCATAGCACCACGCATGTGTCATGTGTCATCACCTGTGCGAGGGTATGCGTAGTATGTGTGCGTGTTGGTGTGTCAGGTGCGTGCGTGCATACGTGATAAAAGGTAGGACACACTTAAGAAGTGGATGATGGAACAGAACCAGATTCCATCGATACAGACACATTCATCCTCGTATTCCACCATGAGTGACGCCTTTCGTCGTGGTCATGTGCGGTACCTTAATATACCAACGCCATTATTAGTTCACAAGGTAGCAGGCATAAACAAAATCTAACATCAGCTGCCATTAAAGTGAATGAAGCGGTCATGTTTAATGTTAATATGAGCAATGCACGAACACGTTATAAATATGCAAAAGCTCTAACACACCAAAACGTGATATTCTAATAATTGACCCAAGGGAATTAGTACATATTGTAGATATCGGATTGTCTAGTGGGAGTCATGACCCGATGGACATCTTATATTTATAAGTAAGACCTTAGTAGAAATTAGTATCTTTTGAAAATACCAGTAGGGCTGGGGAAAGGATAACATCATATCATTGTAGTAGGTGTTTGCACTGGGTGACTGAGGGCACTGAGTGTGCGAGGTGAAACTAGTATGGAAACTGAGAGTGAGTAATAGTAGTGTTTGCACTGGGGGACTGGATGACGTCACCATGATGATACATATGCGAAACTGGTAGGGAAACTAGTATACTATTAAGACTGAAAATATAATGAATAGAAAAGGAATCGACGGTGCTGGGTTGATGGTATCTGTCAGTAAATGGATAAAGTAAGGATGAAAGTGGTTGCCATTGGATCAGCAATCAAGTGGTAGTATTCAACAGTAGGTACGAGCAGTAGTTTACAAAATAATAAGCAAGTAAAATGCGATGGGAATCGATGAGAAGCGTTAAGTATAATGAGAGAATAACAACGGACTAACTGACCCTGAGGTCGAGATAGAAGCACAACAACACCAGCTGGTGATGAGCTCATGTAGCTCCAGTGCTATTAACCTTCCTAAAAGACAGGCATAGGCCTAAAGGCAAGGGAGAGGACATGGACGGACTAGAGTCAATAACATAACATCCTGTTGAGAACACAATTCTGTATCAATAATGTGGCAATCATTCATAGCGGGCTAATTATCAGAAATGGATAATTGTTGATAGAGAATGACAGATCGCATCAAAGCCAGAACCGGTGAGAACCAGTTGGACAAGGTTCAGTGGTGTAGTTGTGGAAAATGACGTCATAATCAGAGGGAGATAAGATGGGATGCGAAACCATTCTTACTTGTGTAGGGTGACGTCATAATCAGAGGGAGATAAGATGAGCGGATGATGAAGATGCGAAACCATTACGTAATGGAATAGAAACTAGTAGAGTATAAAAGGGGGACTTAAAGTTTGGATAGGGGTCGATAAAATCTGATCATAACGAGTAGTAGCGGAAAGCTCTGTTCAAACTAGAGTAGCTTAGGTTGGTCGGTATAGAGATAGACTCTGGTTGAAATTATCGTGTGATTGAATAGAAATAGTTTGCTTAAACTTAGTATGAAATAGTAATATTATTTATGACAGTAAAAGTCATTTTATTCTTATGTACAGTTAGTGTAGAATTAAAGTCATCACCTTGACAATTCAAGGCACTAGTTTGTTATATTTATTCTGGATATTACGGAAGATCACCGTAACGTACCTTCAACTTCTGAGATTCAGTCAGATCAGGCCCGGATATCGAATACAAATATCGTGCAATACATCTACGTACGAGGCGAGCTGATATCCTTCTTTTGCGTTCTCGGTAAAGTTAGTTGTCGCAGCAACTACTCATACAAGCTTTACCCAAAACGTAAAAGACTGACGAGTCGATTAGTGCAGATCAGAACATATAAGAATAGTGAATCTTAGTGGTGCGTCTTGAAGATATATAGGCATCCAAAATCTTCAGTGGCTTCAACTGCCAGGATCCAGAGTAAAACAGTGAGTACTTTAACAATAGATGGCCCAGGAACATGGGAGACGACCAACAACGATAGTGGTTAAAGACGTGGCGGACAGGGTGGCCGATTTCTTGACGATAGCACAACAGTCAGAGGGGTGCCAAGTGACCCAGCATCGGGAATACGGGACAGCGTCGATTTGTAAAATAACCACTGCCATCAGCTGTCCAGAGCATCCAAGAGTAGCGAGGGTAGTGATCAGCATCCATTATAGTTAAATAAAATGGCGACGGGAAGAATAGTGCCCGACCCGACGCTACCCCCGGTAGATAGATTGAACCCGATAGAGCTGAGGCCAGAAACAGTGGCTGCTATGCGGGAAATGGGGACGGCCATGGTGGGAGAAATAGTAAACAGCAGTGAAAGGCGGGAGACAGCTAGGGTGTACAGGAGGGAGATACGGGACAACATTTACCGTATACAACCTTGTGATGGGGTGGTGCCGGAGGAGGTACGCACCTTCCTAGATGAGACCCGGAGGGCATGTGTGGCCCATGAGGGGAGGTTGGATGGGATACCAGCATACGTAGTGACGAGGGCAGCGAGAGGGCAGCTGTCGAGAGCGGTCGATAGCTTTATGGTGGGAAAGAGAAGAGAGGACGTAACGTACGCCGAGATAGCGACGTATATAACTAACAACTTCGTGTCAACAAATGAGCCCGAGAGGATAAAGTATGACCTCGAGAACACCAAGCAGAGGCGCAACGAAACCGTGATTACTTTTAATCGGCGGTACAAAGAAGAAAGCAGTAGGGCATACCCGGTTGAGAACGCCGACAATCGACGTACCATTCTGGGTATATATTTGAGGGCGTTGAGTGACCGAGGGATAAGCAAGCGCATAGTAAGAAAACGAGCAACCACCTTGGCCTGAGCAATCGAGATCTCCGAAGAGGAGGAGACCTGTAATGATTTGCTAAAAGCAATGCAGATCGGAGGTAGACAGGAAGAGGAGATGGAGGTGAACATGTTAGAAGAGGCTGAGGAGCGCGAGATATGGAGTGTTGTTAAAAAACTAAAACAACAAATAGCTGCGCAATCAAAAATGATCGAACAGCTGTGTGGGCTGGTGAGGGACCTGCAAACGGCGGATGCAGGGCCGAAACCGATAGAGCCAAGAAGGGCAGTCGCGAGGAAAGTGGTTCCACAACCACCGAGAAGACAGGCAGTCGTAAAGAGGACCGCACAACCAAGGGATGTAAGTCATATTACATGCTATAATTGCGGGAGAACGGGGCATTACAAGAGCGATTGTAAGCAGCAGGCACAACCACCCCGTAACACGACCCGTAAGATAGTAACGCGACCGCGACCCCAAAGGCCACCCATGACCTGCTTTCGATGTGGGAAGGAAGGCCACATGGCCCGAGATTGTGGGGACAATACGTTTGGCAGTACTCCGTCGATAGGACAATGTTTCATTTGTGGTCAGGCAGGCCACTGGGCGCGAGAATGTCCAAGAAAGGGACCGGAAGCATGACAACAGGCGTCCGGACGACCTAACGGTGCTAGCACCTCCTTGAAAAGAGCAAAGACGCTCTTAACAACCACGGAAAATAATGCGCCGAGCAGAAAAACGTCCTGCCAACGAAGACTGGGACATTGACGAAGTTGATCGGGAGCGACATATTACTCCGCGGGAATGTTCTCGCAATGTGAGGAGAGATTTCGATAATATGCGACAGCAGGACAGTGAATACGAGGATAGAGATGGGTTCGATTTAACGGGTCCTGGGACTGACGCGTACGGTCGCTACGGTGGACGCGACACATCACCGAGGCGAGATTCATACGCGGAAGCCGTGAGCGGGAGAAGGAGCCCGTTAAACTAAGACGGAGAAAACCGTTGGTGCAAGCACCGACCGAGCGGTTTTTAATCCGTCTAGTAGTAGATTCGAACGGTCTAACGGATCAGGGTGAGTACTTGCATGCCTTAGTGGATACTGGTGCTAGCACCTCCTTGATTCGTAAAGATGTATGATGTAGCATGCTGAATGCTAGGCCATTGAAAAGAGCAAAGACGCTCTTAGCTGTTAATGGTTCTCCCATAGAATTGTTGGGAGAAACTCAAGTAAAATTCAAGAACGCCCGGCCTATTCCTAGTACGGTAGTAGCATGATTGAGGCATGAATGTTTGCTTGGAGTGGATGCTTTGCACTTGGGAAATGCAAAGATAGATTATCAGGCCAAAGTAGTAGTATGGTTTGGCCGGGTATATCCATTTAGGTATCCTTATAGAGAACAGACGAATTATGTCTATGAGAGTTGTAAGGAAACGACCGGATATAAAGATATCGATAAAGTCTTGGGGGACTTTGCGGATATCTTTGATACGGCTCGTCCAAAGACACTTGGATTGGTTCCCAAAGTGAAATGTACGGTATTAACAGGAGATGCGTATCCTATAAGGCAGAAAGCCTACCGTTTACCGCTGGCCAAGCAGTATATAGTAAAAAACCAAGTGGCTGAGATGCTGGCAGCGGGCGTCATAAGACCTTCGTCATCACCCTGGGCGTCACCCATTACATTGGTTCCTAAGAAGGACGGTGACACCAGGTTTTGTATAGACTACAGAAAATTGAATTCCGTATGTCGTAAGGATAGTTATCCTTTGCCGAATATCTCAGATATTTTTGATTCTATGGGGAGCGCAACGATATTTTCTACTATGGACTTGAAGTCTGGCTATTGGCAGATACCAATGGACAGCCAAGACATAGAGAAGACAGCGTTCGTCTGTAGTGAAGGTCTCTTCGAATGGATTCGTATGCCGTTCGGTTTTGCGAACTCAGGTGCCGTATTTCAGAGGGCAATGAATGATATTTTTCGAGAATTCGTGGGAAAATATCTGCATGTTTTCGTCGACGATATAGTCGTATATTCACGAAATCCGACGGAACATGCACAGCACTTGCGTAAGGTCATGCGTAGGATAAGAGAGTATTATCTTCAGGTTAAGAAAAAGAAGTGCGATTTTGCTAAGCCATCAGTTGATTTGTTAGGGTATCGCATTTCCGCACAAGGAGTAGCTCCTCAGGCTCAAAAGGTCAAAGTCATTAGGGAAATGTCACCCCCACGCGATGTGGGTGAAGTAAGAAGTTTCCTTGGAGCTACAGGTTATTACCGCTCCTGTGTGCAGGGCTACGCCGAAATTGCTAAGCCGTTAATAGAATTAACGAAGAAGTATAAACGTTTTGAATGGGGGCAGGATGAACAGCAAGCGTTTAAGAAATTGCAGAACTTGCTGTGTAGTGAGACGGTTCTCACATATCCAAATTTAAATGCCCCATATAAATTGTATACCGATGCGTCTAGCTATGCGATAGGTGCAATATTGGTACAGGTAGACGATAATGGTGTAGAGCGAGTAATCCAGTATGTGAGCTCTACTCTAAAAGACAGTCAGTTGAATTGGCCTGTAATAGAAAAGGAAGCGTACGCAGTGATCTATGCGTTGAAGAAGCTTCGACCATATCTATTTGGCGCGCAGTTTACCGTGTATACTGACCACAAACCCCTAAAGAGTTTGTTTCTGGGAGAGGTTAAGAACACGAAGGTGCAGCGCTGGGCCGTACTGATTGCAGAATACGGGTGTAAGATAGAGTACATCCAACGCTCGAAGAACATTCGAGCGGACATGTTGTCCAGGTTACGTCGTCCAGTGGAGGTCGCCACCTTAGATACTGGCGATTTTGTTATACCGGATGTGGATGAGGGTGCGTTACCGCATGTCCCTCTAGAGACATTCGATATTCCCTACGACGAGTTGTGTAGCGAGCAAACCAAGGAATACACAGAGTTGTTTAAGAACACTCCAGAGGAGTACATGGTTAAGAATGGTATTCTGTATTCTTTAGTTACGCCCTCAGCGTTGGACGCTGAGTACCCCCGAATTGTCTTACCTACCCTGCTCCGTGAGAAGGTGCTCCGGATGGCTCATGAACGAGCTGGTCACCAAGGTCTGCAGAAGACTATCGGTATGGTAAGGGATTCGTTTGTGTGGACATCTTTAAGGAAAGATGTGGTACGTATGCTTGAGAGGTGTACGACATGCCAGGTCAATCGACCTGTCACTACTCGACCAAGGTACAGTGAGATGCCCATGGCCAATTATCCGAGTCAGATAATAGGCATGGATTTGATCGGGCCACTGTTGGAATCGAGTAAGGGTAATGTGTATATCATGACGATCGTTGATCACTGTTCTGCGTGGGCAGAAGCATATCCGATTCCGGCTAAGACGTCTCAGAACGTTGAAGACAAGTTCTTCAACGAGTACGTCGCGCGTCATGGTATCTCTGAGATAGTGATAACTGATCAGGGAAAAGAATTTTGTTCTAAATCTCTGGAGGAACGATTTAAGGAACACGGTATAGATCATAGGCGATCGAGTCCATACCATCCACAGACCAATGGACGTACCGAGAGGTTCAATTGAACTCTTAAGGAGTTAATCCAGAAAGGGGTGAATAATGCGTCTCGTACCTGGGAAGACGAGTTGGGTGCCGCCTTGACAGCATACCGCAGTGCTCGTCATTCCACGACCGGATATACGCCATTCTATCTGACGTATGGTCGACGAGCATGACTTCCGTTTGCGATTCCTGTAGATGCTTCGCAGGATCTTAGTGAGAGGCTGACGTGTCTCAATAATGCATTGCTACGTGCTCGTAGTGAAACGGCGAAGTCTCGCGAGATTCACCGAGAACAAATTGACAAGCGTGCAAACGCTGGTGTATTTAAGGTGGGGGATTCGGTGGTCGTAAAAGCTGAGGAGAGGATGAAATTGACCTCTCGCAGTGACCCCGAATATGAGATCTTTAAGATCAACGGGCCAGTGGCTCATGTCCGACATCAGAGATCTGGGAAGGTGCGTGTACTTAATATAGCCAAGTTACGCGTAGTCGACTCAGAGATGTGCTGGGACATGGTACGACCACGCCCTGTTCGTAACCCCACAAAAGGTACTAAGGGTAGCCATCATCCGAGGGTGATGCAGATCCCTGAGTCTGAAACCTTGCCGGTAGCTGGCAAGAGTGCGACCCCTAGTGGGATGAATCGTAGGAAGCGGGCCGCTTATAACGATGAACCAAGGGTGAGCAAGGTGGGTAAGCGGGTTGATAATAACATCAGTCAACCCGGTACAAGTGGATATCGAAACCGTGAGTCACCAACCGAAACTCACGTGATTACTCCTGACGCGATGATGGACACATCAGAGGAGGTACCCGAAAGTGTGCCGGAGCCAATGGAAACGCTGCCAGCACATCCGTACTTTCTGCGCAAGCGCAGTCATGTACCTGAGGTCGAAACTAACACCAAGCGACTCAGGATCGGTGCTTTTGGGCGTGCTCTATATGATGACTTCATCGATCGTATAGATGCAGTCATACTGCGACGTAGCCGCAGATAATTATCATTCTGATTTATACTCTGTACCAGTAAGCATCGTAGTAGTGTAGAATCGCATGTTTAATAAAAATTTTGATTTTAATATCGAGAGGTGTCGCGGTAGTCTAGCATCATGTATGCATTTAAGTTGAGCATAGCCGTAGTAATGTTTAGTATGGTGTTAGGTATGTGTAAGGATTCCAGTGTACACCGATTGCCGAATGGTATTATGATAACCGAACCAGAATCAGTGTCGGTAATAAGAGCGGAATGGACGGTGATAGTTTCTATAGACCATCCATATTTACCGAGTGATTTCATGGGAAGATTAGCCCAAATGGCTAGTGTAGTGGCTGATATAAGTCGAAAGACTTCATTCATAAGCAGTGCGGATATATTTGGCCTCCAGCATAGAATAAGAGGAGTGCGAAAGATTGCCATAAAAACACAGCAGACGATGGTAAAGGGAACGCACTGTAGGGAGAAACGAGGATTGTTTAATTTTGTCGGGGACATAGCATCGTCGTTATTCGGAATCGCTACCTCGGGGGACATGGATGCTCTGCGTGAAGTGGTAAAGACAGCAATGGGTAATGTTAATAGAGTAGTACATTTTGCTAATAAATTATCATCCCATGTGAAATTGGCATTCCATGAGATTAATATGAATAAGGACCGCATAAATGAATTGGGCGATAGTCTAGCGGAAGTAACGGGAAATATGAGCATGATATTGCGTATACACGAAACACGACAGAATGAACTGTTCGCCCTGGTGCGCTTGGGGCATATGATTGACTCTGCTGAGTATGTGGTTTATGACTACCAAAAATCGGCTGAACAATTTCATAGACAAACTGCGTCTCTAGAATTGGGAAGATTGACTAAGGAACTGTTCAGTCCCGTTGACCTGGGATCAGTTTCTAAGCAGGTCGGTGTGGGAAATCGGTTGATACATCCATACCAATGGTACTATAGGAACGTGATAGTATACCCCTTGTGGAAAGACGATTCTAAATTACATTATGTTGCAACGTTACCATTAATAGACGGAGGACAGTACATAGAGTACGGGCTACATTCATGGGCCGAGCCGATAGCGGAAAAGGGTTATTATATGAAGGTAGAGCTGGGTCGAACCAGCATTGGCCTGGACACCAAGTCTGGATGGTATTTTACGGTATCTGAGTGTAGAGGTAAAGGGCCTAGGGTGTGTCAGGGTCAGCTAAGGGTCGACAAGACCCACGTGCCCTGCATAGTAAGCATATTAACGAACACCACCGATAGAAATTGCAATATTCAACTGTCTGAATCCAACGTAACTGCAAGTAGATTATTTGCCAATAGGAAAATCGGTGTGGTTTTGCAAACCTTCGGTGAGACTATGGAGATTCATTGTGACGGAAAACTGACGGACAGATGTGACGTAGGTAATGGTGTGTATGCGTTGATGTCTGGAAAATGTGGGTATAGCGGGAAGGGTTGGCAATTCGAGCCAGTAGCATCTTATAGTCGGACGTACACTCGAGTTAGCCTGGCCATTGAAATGCCCCACTTGGATGTGACCGGCGTTCTAGATAAATCCTTGATAGTAGAGCATTTGAAGGTGCAACCTTGGGATCATTTACAGAAATCTAAGTATGTGCCGCTAGCACCATTGTCTGCGATTGACCCAGTGATGGTCAATGGCATCGGGGTACGATCCTTTGTATCCTATTCGGCGGGCTCTTTCGTAACTGTGCTCGTAATTATAATTGTGCTATACAAATGTGGATTACTTTCGCGCATGTGGAATTGGATAAAATGCAAGCCACATGCGGCCCATAGTAGTGATAAACACACCGCCATTCATATTACTGCACCAGCAGTTCAGGCCCCGCGACCCCGGAAAACTGCAGTGATACCGGAGTCGCTGGGGTTGGCAACCGGGTCGTCGCCTAATGGTATTCCGAGGACTGAGATCGACCCGACGGCTGCCGACTGGGTGGACGTAGAACTGTACGACGACGTGGTGGATCCTGACGAGGGAGTGGCTCGATTGGACATATCCATGTGACGTTGTGGTACAAACTTTATTTGCTGCGTGTGGAACATTGAATGGTGATGTACTATATATCCGTTATCTTTGAACTTTATATGAACTTTGCGTAGGACTTATTATATGACATGTAATGGTATTTGCACTGTAGGATTAGGTTTTGAACTATAATATTGTGTTGTAACGATGACTCGTTACGACACGCGTAGTCGATGCTGACCATGTTGTCGCTGCAGGCAGTAGCGACTGTATATTCATGCACTGTGTAATATATATTCACTTATTTTAAATTGTTTTGATTATTCGCTTTGATTGTTAGGTTACGCGTGTGGTGGGTTACGTCCACAGTTTAATGATGATAGTAATGTGTTTCCGGGGACGCTATACTGTTATCCGGACAAGTATGTATGTATGTATAGTCGTGCCTGGAATGGTTGGTCTAGCATGATACTCTATTCCTGGTGTAAATCCGATTTCCTAGTTACAATGCTTTATGTATAGGCGATCGTATTGATAATTGCAATGCTTTATGTATAGGCGATCGTAATTGTGTGATTGGTGAGTGTGGGGGTGGGATGTTATCCATTCGGAGAGCCGCTGGTATAGTGTGGTTTTGTTGTTGATGTCATACAACGAGTTAATTGACGCACCCTTAAGGCCTTAATAGGTGGTTAATTAACTTCGGTTGGTGGGCATCTGTAGATATCGGATTGTCTAGTGGGAGTCATGACCCGATGGACATCTTATATTTATAAGTAAGACCTTAGTAGAAATTAGTATCTTTTGAAAATACCAGTAGGGCTGGGGAAAGGATAACATCATATCATTGTAGTAGGTGTTTGCACTGGGTGACTGAGGGCACTGAGTGTGCGAGGTGAAACTAGTATGGAAACTGAGAGTGAGTAATAGTAGTGTTTGCACTGGGGGACTGGATGACGTCACCAATGATGATACATATGCGAAACTGGTAGGGAAACTAGTATACTATTAAGACTGAAAATATAATGAATAGAAAAGGAATCGACGGTGCTGGGTTGATGGTATCTGTCAGTAAATGGATAAAGTAAGGATGAAAGTGGTTGCCATGGGATCAGCAATCAAGTGGTAGTATTCAACAGTAGGTACGAGCAGTAGTTTACAAAATAATAAGCAAGTAAAACGCGATGGGAATCGATGAGAAGCATTAAGTATAGTGAGAGAATAACAACGGACTAACTGACCCTGAGGTCGAGATAGAAGCACAACAACACCAGCTGGTGATGAGCTCATGTAGCTCCAGTGCTATTAACCTTCCTAAAAGACAGGCATAGGCCTAAAGGCAAGGGAGAGGACATGGACGGACTAGAGTCAATAACATAACATCCTGTTGAGAACACAATTGTGTATCAATAATGTGGCAATCATTCATAGCGGGCTAATTATCAGAAATGGATAATTGTTGATAGAGAATGACAGATCGCATCAAAGCCAGAACCGGTGAGAACCAGTTGGACAAGGTTCAGTGGTGTAGTTGTGGAAAATGACGTCATAATCAGAGGGAGATAAGATGGGATGCGAAACCATTCTTACTTGTGTAGGGTGACGTCATAATCAGAGGGAGATAAGATGAGCGGATGATGAAGATGCGAAACCATTACGTAATGGAATAGAAACTAGTAGAGTATAAAAGGGGGACTTAAAGTTTGGATAGGGGTCGATAAAATCTGATCATAACGAGTAGTAGCGGAAAGCTCTGTTCAAACTAGAGTAGCTTAGGTTGGTCGGTATAGAGATAGACTCTGGTTGAAATTATCGTGTGATTGAATAGAAATAGTTTGCTTAAACTTAGTATGAAATAGTAATATTATTTATGACAGTAAAAGTCATTTTATTCTTATGTACAGTTAGTGTAGAATTAAAGTCATCACCTTGACAATTCAAGGCACTAGTTTGTTATATTTATTCTGGATATTACGGAAGATCACCGTAACGTACCTTCAACTTCTGAGATTCAGTCAGATCAGGCCCGGATATCGAATACAAATATCGTGCAATACATCTACGTACGAGGCGAGCTGATATCCTTCTTTTGCGTTCTCGGTAAAGTTAGTTGTCGCAGCAACTACTCATACAAGCTTTACCCAAAACGTAAAAGACTGACGAGTCGATTAGTGCAGATCAGAACATATAAGAATAGTGAATCTTAGTGGTGCGTCTTGAAGATATATAGGCATCCAAAATCTTCAATATGTCCACTCGGTTAAGAACTAGGAAATGATACAATAATGCGATTTTGTTATTTATTCAAAAACAGTCCAGGTAAGTACGCATTCACAACCACAAAGTGAAATCTCCATAGTGAGTAACCTAGGCGATAATTTAATGGTAATTTTGAATATTTCTAAAAAACCCACATAGAACGAGACGGGAGGTACTAACACGTTCTTTCATTATTAACACATGGTATGTTTGTATCTCGATTAAAGATTGATCTCATCGCTGTTGCCGACGAATGGATAAATTAAAACCATATGCGGCATATAATCTTTTTATCATACAGAGTGATATGCTTGACAAACAATTCCATAAACACGTGACATACTCAGAGAAATACTGACAAAATTTTAAATGCAATAAATCTAAAACGTTACAAAAAAGTATTTAAAAACAATTTGCGCGTAAGGTCAGGTTAAGCCACCAGTCAAATCGTTTTTTCAAAATATTGAGCATGTACATAGTTTACTAATAAATCTTAGTGGCTTAAAAGCATCGTGACAACGAAATTTCGCACCAGACAAAGTAATTGCAGGATATTACAGCTAAATATTTAGGAAACGATTTGATCGTGTTAAGACAAATCGTTTTCAAAATATTCGTACGGTACAATTATCCATAGACATTTATCGATAGATAGCGGGGTTAAAAAACATAATAAAACATATGACAACGCAGTCATTCAAGGCACTGATAAATATTTCGAGTAATAATTTTTAATAATGACACAGACAAATTATTTTCAAAATATTCGTACATCGTGCACGCCTTGTAAACAAGTATGCTAGCCCCTCAAAACCAACTTCCACTGAGCAAAAATACTAGCCTCATCTACCTCCTACTCCTCATAGACCTCCGTTATCAGACCACCTCTTAAACTCTATTTTACATCCTATTATCAGACTACCTCTTAAACTCTATTATTTTTACCTTACCACACTACCATGGTAGATAACCACTGAGGGGGGCACGCGCCGCTAAGTTAAAATGTAAAATACACAACTTTTAAAGGTTCACATTTTCAGGACATACAACGGGGGTTTACCATGAATATAATAAATATAGATTCTCAAGTGTGTGCGGCTGTATGCCATTGTTCTCAAATCTCTCAAATAGGGGGGGGCCTGTTCGCCATTGTTATCTAAATACAGTTCCTTTGTGTGCGGATCTTCGCTATTTTTCTCCACATGATCCCCATTGTTCTCAAAGACCCCCCTGTGGTGAAGAACAATAGCGAACAGCGGGCGACATCACTACTCACGGTTTTAGGTTTCTGTCAAATTGTTATCAAAATGCTCAACAAAGTACAGCTAAGAAATATCTTAAAATTGTTTCCAAATCAAAATAAAACGTACTGTTGAATATTTTGAACTTAATTTTATTGGAAGCCATTGATGATTACCATTTACTCGTGCCATTTGTTGATACCCGCATTCTCAGATACACCAATCAAAATGTAATAATAGAAATAGAATAAATACATCCTGTTGATTTGTGAGTTATATGTAGTTATTATCATGTAGAATATAAGTCCTTGGTTCCGCTAGGTGGAATGGAGGATTCCAGTTTATCCATCAATCATATGACGTCATAATCAACTACGTGACTTGTAGGCTGACGTCATAGTCAAGCAATTCATGAACGACGTAGCTAAGTTCGTGACGAGCACTTAATTGATGACGGACTAAGCGTTGTTGTACGGAGTGTATGTCTTTACTATTTAATAAATATGCTGTTGAATATTTTGAACAGCGTACCTGTATAGTTTCCTGGAAACTGATAGTCAGGGAGCTTAGGGATTGAGTGATCCCAACCCGGGTGAAGCGTGGGTGGAGGTTAGCTAGAGATTGGCTGGACATAGCTAAAACTGGATTCATCCATTGTCCTGTAATATAAATGCTTTTATAAAACGACCCAATAGTTGACATTTTCATTGTTACATTTGGAGTGTGCCCAAATTGTTCATTAATTTACTGAGAATGTCGCTGAGATGCAGACTCATTAAGGAGTTGGACAATTGAGTATAGATGTCAAGTCTATATTGGTACATTGATATTTGTCAGAGGATGTATTTGTTATGGTTGGCTGCATGCATTCTAAGCATTGCTTTGGACATTATTTTTGTCCAAAAATGTAACATATAGACCGGTTCCAAATTCCAAAATTCAGTTGATAGGCGAAACAATAATAAATCCACGCTCTATGCATGAATTAACATCTGGCCAACTACTCCATTTATTGGTATAACTAATATATTTCATAGAAATGTCAGGTTTTCTAAAAGAAAAAATGTGTAGATTACTTTATTTTTATGCTAAATATTGATAACCTATGGAAATTTCCAACGCTAAAAGCACTTTCTATAACCACCGTAACATCCCCACCCAAAATTGCTCCAAAATGGGTTTTCAACGGTTTATTGTAGGGTTTGGTGTACTAAAGAACATACTAGAAGTCTACCACAATCTGACCATCGGAAAGTCATTGTTTTTAAAATGGTGTCCAAGATGGTCGTCAAACACATTAAATGTCCATAAGTCATTAACTAGATTTTCGTGTCTACCCCAGGTTCATGGTAGCTAGCAACACATTAAGACCATATAGAACGCGATGGCGCTATTCAATATATGAGAAATCCAGCATCGCGTCCAAGATGGCCGCCAAAACACTAAAATCGTCATAAGTCATAACCCATTCATACTAGACTAATGATTTTGGTCTCTACTCCATCTTTTGGAGCCTAGCAAGATATTATGACCAGGTATTACAACCAGGTAAAATTCCATGGGGTTATAAGATTTGTAAGAAATTCAACATGGCGTCCAAGATGGCCGCCAAAACCATAAAAATTTGCCAGCAGTTATTAATTGTTCGTAGCAGACTAATAGACTGGTAATTTCGGTGTCTCCCACTAGATTTTGGACGTTTAGCAACCAAGTAAGATTATTTAGAATGCTATGGGGTTAATATGTAATAGAGAAATTCAAGATGGCGTCAATTCTAGGCAGGCTACGTTGTTGTCTGCCTGGTTGGTGGAGGATGGGAGGCTTAGCGAATTCAATATGACCAATTTTCGTCACTCAAATTCAATCTTCACATCAATCATCACGCTGTTCGTGTTGTCACAAGATTCAGTTTGACATGTTCCACATGCAGCAGTACATGCAGTAAGCTGCAACGTGGCATTTTGCAACCTGTTGAGCAGTGGCAGTGGATCATCTGTAGAAGTCTGTCAGGGGATGCATTCATTTTTTACATGACTGGCACCAACTGATTTTCCTCCTGCGTCCAATCCCAATTAAAGACATCCATGTCTTCTCCCTACCAATCCACACAATGGTCTGGTACTAATCTCTTAGGCAGTGGAATCTAATGGCAGAACCAACAGGGGGAAGACGCTCAGGTGTTACACATGATTTAGCTGAAACCACTTTCTTACTGGAGATACTATAGCACAAGGATGGAAGTGGGTCATTGCACTTTCCACCAAACCTGACATCCATCACTTGACTGCCAAGGTCCGTAATCGTATCCACTGGCAGATGACCACGGAATGATCTTTGGGCAGATTTTCTGGTCATCATGTGCAGCATTTTCTCCACAGACTGTTTCCAGTATGTTTTAAGGGATGTGCCCTTCATAGGAGTCCCTATTGCCCCGATTAAGTTCATGAACGTGTGGAAACACCCCAACAGAAGAACGGTCGTTGCCAGATGACTGTTCTTTGATGCATCACTGACGATCTCAGCCGACTTCCAATACTGAGGATGGTCAAATTTTACCATAGGCGGAAAATTGTGTTTAATTGCAAGATTGCAAATAAACTCCAATGTCGACAAAATACATGTCTTGTCCCCAGAGTACACATCGATCATAGGCAAGAACGTGACCAAAGATAGACTTGGGTGTCCATGCCCATGATGTTGAGCGTGCATCATCCCCTGCCAATTAGAGGTGACCTATTAGAAGTTGAGGGAGACTTCCCAAAAGTAAGATATCAACCCTCCTGTCATAGCCAGAAAATGCCAGAAGTTCTTTGAAGACGATGTTGCGGTACACATGATTGACAAAACGCTGCTCTATGATATGGATCTTTGCCTTTTTGCAATGCTCAGTTCTGAAATATTTAGCCTAGGAACTATATGGTTTGTCCGGCGCCATAGTGCCAACTGTCAATGCCGCTATAATACCTATCCCATGAAAGTCCCTTTACCATCTATTGTAAGAATATTATGATCCACATCCCCCCCCCACCCCAGCGAAAAGCAGTGCCTTGTCTAACAAATCAATGTCGCCACCTAACATGTCTGGAGAAACACAATCAGCGGCATTATTATCAAATCGCAGGATTTTCCCATATGAGGAACAAAATCTCATCTCATGAAGTGTGTCTATGATGAATTTAGAAAGATACAAATGCTGCACAGCAAGACCAACCTGTAATGGAGCAAGGACTGCGCGTGGTAGAACTGTTTGAATGATAGCTTGCCCTATGCCTGCAACCTTTCGTCTAGTATCTGTACCCATAAACAAAACAGGATATATAACGCTGTGCCAGTGTGTCAGGAATGAATGCCAAGTTGGAATCAAGCTCAAGTCTATGAGCACTTGGGTACTGATTTGTAACAGATGAACATTAGACTTAATGCTACTTTTAATCAGCCTCGTAGCAGTTTAACTGATTGCCTGTTTTGTGATTCTTCATCACTCTCCTGGCTTGTTTGTTTGAAGTAAGAACTCAGTATGTGCGATGCTTTTTCCCCTCATTGTCACAATATCATCAGCGCCTTCTGCAACATGGATAAGGTTTCCATACCGCGCTTGCAACTGGCTCTTGAGATACTCATTGTCACATGGAAGAGAATCATCACCAGACAGAAACGCCTTCATTTTTTGCCCCAAAACTGAAACAGTTAGTTGTTCTTCATCGTACAGCTCAAGGTATGAGCACATTGTCAGAAACGCTTCACGCTGGTCTCCGCCTTTGGGTCGGCCAGACTTTTTGCCCTTAAACTCAGGAATGTTCCGAAAGTGAAGGGTCACATTAAATAAATCCAGACAGAAATTTTGCGCTACATGAATGATACAAGCAAGCTGCAGCAAGTAAATCACAACCAAAGCATTCATCCCGACCTTTCACAGTGAACGCTTAATCATCTGAATGACCATCACAATACTCCAGAATCGTCTTTACGAAGGAATCCGTCTTAACATTACTATAGTCTGTGCCTTCTATCGTGATCCTACACCCACAGAAAAGACAATCTGTTTTGCTATCAAAAACACATGTAGACGCTCTGCTGTTTATGTTAGTTACTATGGAGGGTCCACTTTTCTTTACACGTTGTTTTCGTGTATTATTTGGGTTTATATACAGTTTACGACAGTTCTGATGCATTTTACCACCAGCTGTCACAACAACAGCACCTTTTTGTATACTTGCTGCATTGATCGCATCAGCTCCTTCTTGATGAATTTCACCTACATCATTGGTATCTTCAATTTTCTCTCTGTAGATGGGAAACATTTCTTGGCGGACTCTGGCTGTACTCATTGTTAGACCAGAAAGAGGCAGGGTGTGAGTTATATACCCTGGCTAGTTTTATATTGCCCACTAAAGGAATAATAGAATGAAAGGATAGGTTAGCAGAGTAACACAAGCAATTACAACTGAAAAATAAATAGTGCTGCCGATGACACAGCCAAAATGAATTTTCATTTACACTTTTCTCAATTATTTTTTTATTAACTTCATAGATCATCTTCTAAAATTGCTCCAGGCTATATATTATGTTATATAACCAATGCCTCGGAACACGGCTATCATGGCGGCCGTACTGAATTTCTCAAATATTTTAGAACCCCATGGCATTTTACCTGGTCTTAATGTGTTGCTAGGCACCATGAACCTGGGGGTAGACACCAAAATCCCACTGTATAATATGCATAGTTAACAACGTATGGCCACTATAGGGTTTGGCAGCCATTTTGAATGCCATGTTGAATTTCTTAAATGTCTAATAACCCCATGGCATTCTGTCTGATCTTAATGCCTCGCTAGGCTCCATGAACATGGGGTTAGACACCAAATCCGCCAGTCTAGAATGAATAGTTAACGACTTATGGCCATTTTAAGGTCGTCGGCAGCCATCTTGGGACGCCATGTTGAAAATAATGACTCTCCGATGGTCAGATTGTGATAGACTTTTACTATGTTCTTTAGTACACCAAACCCTACCATAAAACGTTAAAAAGACTCTGGAGCAAGTTTTCGGGGCTAAATCATATATTGACCTGACTATTCATATTTGAGATATATTTAAATGTTTTGCTAATTGCCATTAGTAGCATGATACAAATAGCAAACTATCGAAATGCGGTTCTGGGAAATATTATCAAATACGCTGTTACATAATTGACATTATTCGGGTAGTTTGACATTTGAGACAGTCATCGGGTGAGCTAAATCGTTCTAAATCGTATTCGTCATTCTCACGTGAACATGAAAGTTTAAATCGAGATAAAATGTCGGTTAATAAAATTTGCTAATATGTCATTCAGTAACAATCAATGAAATGTGACCTACACTAAAGGTTATCCTACTTGCAAAGGAACTCGTCCCTGGGAAAGTAACTGTTTGGAACATGAACTTGACAGAAAAGCTGAATCCATCTAAAGTAGCTCCCTGAGAATTAATCTCGGTTGATATATCAATTGACCCCGCTCATCAAGCTGAATTGACCTGCAAAGTATATCAAAAAAGTATCCACAGCGAACTGCCTCAAAGGTCAGAATCAAATTATATAAAGGCTTAAAGCGCAAGTTTACCCATACAATGGGTGCCTCGCTTTCAGACTAACCTTATTCTACAAACTGCTATATGCTCAACGATCTAGCGCCAAACCGCTGGCAATTGTTTCTCTGAAAGTTAACAATCAGTTATATGAAGGAGAAAATATACTCAATGCATGCATCAAATGTGTTGAGGAACTTGGGATATCTAACGGATAGATTTGGTATGGCAATGTCAATAAGGAGATGGTAGAGCATAATGTTGTAGCTTGCATATTGAGGAACTTTGTCGAGTAGAGGGGATTAGGCTCGACCAATCCACAGATACGGAAGCTATGTTTGCTATCCAAAATCTGTGTGAAATATGCAGTTGGCTCTGATGGTCCTGCTGCTAAACCGCTCAAGTTACTCAAGTACAGCAGTGCTATGCTGGTGTATCGCGTGTTGCCTATTTTGACCACGATTCTGGTATAGGGTATATTTCCAAATGTTTTCAAGAAAGGCCTCTTTACTCCCATAAATAAAAGCGGAAGAAAGCTAGTATCTAATCCAAAAGACTGCCGCAATATTACACCGACCTCGTTTATCGTAAGAGTTTTAGAAAAAAAACCCTTAATCTGCTGACCCACGGGCCAACAAGTCGCTAGCAACAAGGTTTCATGCAACCAATTGTTGGTTTCAACACAATTTTCACCCAACTATTAGCTAACAGCGTGTTGGTCCGTGTACCATGCAACCAACTTGTTCGACGCAACTTGTTGCTAGCTACTTTATGGTGCATGCGCTACGGCCATCAGTCATGTTCAACCAGTAATTTCAGCCAGTCAGAATCATAAGGAGTTTTGAGTCATTAGGCATAATTCTCACTCAGTAGCAGCAGTCTGAACAAAGGAGGTCATGTGATAGTCAAGTCATTGGTTTCCTTTGGTCCTTCTGGAAGCTGTGGATTCGTACTGAGATCAAAGTTGCCCTTGACAAAAAGACTACGTTTGTACAACGCAACCTTTGATGCTGTATAACTGTAGCAGCTGGGAAGCTCCACTAGCCGATTTAGACAAATCTGGTGCCTGCCACCTCAAACAACTTCGCACCATCACTAGACATCGATTTCCGGACAGCATAATTTCCAACGATGCACTATACAAGATATGCAATACATCGCCGATGTCCGTAAAAGTCGTCCAGCAAAGGGGGTTTAATGCTTAGGCATGTCCTAAGAATGCCAGAAGATACGCCCGCACAAAGAACCTTGGAATTCGCCCTACTCGGAGCCAGCAAATATAAGGCCAGGAGAGGACGGCATTGTATAAATCTGTTAAGGATGCTGTGAAGTGACCTCAAGAAAAGATGACTTGGCACACTCAGATCGATAATGGACCATGGAAACTAAAGATTTTGGCTGAGGACAAACAGTGGTCAAACGTGAAGAAGGACAGCTTGCGACTATACGATGGTTCTCACTTGCAGCTGCAGAATGCAGTACATCATGATCATCATTGATTTCCTGGACACCCAAAAGCTTTTGATGTCGTGTGACATGTCCCATTCTTGCGCATACGCTATCATCTTGGCATGAAGGGCAATATGTGGCTCCAAGCCGGGTGTGTACAAAATAAGTTAAAATGGCACAGCCATATGAGCATAAAGCTAAGACACGAGCAGTGCTCGCTGCATGGAAGCATCACGTGACTTGATTTACATAATTCATATGAGGGCCTTCTCACGAGGTCACGGCAGAACACAGCAACTGTACTCGCGTAGGGTCAGTTTTCCTGTGCACACTCACCATTTCTGATGATAAGGCTGCCATCCATACCACTCAAGAAGAGCTGAACGTGTGCATAAATATTGCTTCTTTTCACGCCAGTATAGAACGGCATACACTGGCACCACCAAGAATCAGTTCAGGTTATGCAACACCAGAGTAACGGATACGTTCCCCGCGGGATGCTTAATGGTTACAAGATGGAGGTTATCAATGAATACAAAACCAATACTCGAGGTTTTTCAGAAAGCGCGTGTAACATCTTAACCTTTGATAGGATAAAAAAAATCTTATATAATCTGGTCTACAGTAAGCCTTGACACACTTAATGTCAAACGAGCTGCAGTCAATGTCAACATGCTCACGGGAACCTATCCCCAGGGGCTTGGATCAGGGTCTCTAAGACAGAACCTGTCTGATCCATGCGTGTGAATTGGAAGATGGACTTCATTTCCATATGCCGTGTCCTGCCTTCACAACCATGAAAACACAATGGACCTTTCCAGTTTTAGCTATGCCCCGCCCACCTCTAGCTCGATCCAGAATTCCCTAACTATTAATTTCCTGAAAACTATACAGACAACAGCGCCCAGTCAAATTAGTTTCAAAATATTCAACAGAATATTTATTAAATAGTAAATACATACAATTCGTACAACAACGCATGGTCCGTCTTCAAATATGCGTTCGTGACGTACTTATTCATGACGTCATAATGGCGTCATTCACTATGATGTCGTTCTACACGTCACGTAGTTGATGATGACGGCATACGATGGGTGGATAAAGTGGAAAGGTCTATTACTGAGTAGAACATGTTATAAAAACCTCGTGAGTATCTGACAGATTATGGAAGCAGATGCCGATTGCTCCAGCTGCTTGCGTATACACGCTTCCGGTCTCTCATGGCTCATTTGGAGGCAATGTATTACATATAGTCATTCGTGACAACAGTATATTTATTCGACTGGATATTCGTTTTCATGTATTCCATTATTTAATAATTCAGACGGAATTAATCATATGTGGATTACACCCCGGTGCTTCCTCCAGCTGGTACGCCTGGCATGTATGCATGTAGGCAGAAATTACAGACAGTCAGGCACTCAACAACAACAACAACAACAACAACAACAACAACAACAACAACAACAACAACAACAACAACAACAACAACAACAACAACAACAACAACAACAACAGCAACACAACGATGGCGATCATGATATTTCTATGTGCGCACGCTCGACTGGTGAATTATAGTTAACTATAGTCGGATAGTTATCAGCCAAATGCACTATCTACATAGTATATTTCTCGACGATATATTCTATAGATCGATCATCGTACGTCACAGGTCATTATTTTACAGTCAAACGGGACCAAATTCCTTTATGACCACAATACGGTGGCTGATTGAGAAAACTCGTGAACTGCCATCCTTGGTCTCCTCCCAACGCGACATTCTTGTAACGGTATTCCCGGGACTTCCTATCGTCGCAGACCATGCTTACAGCTACTTACAGATCCTCTTCTGACCTCTCCATGCGGATTAGGCTAGATTGCCATAGGTCTATTAATCTCCAATAACACCGTTCATAATAAAATCAATCTTCCCTTTGATTTATTGTTTTGAAAATTACTCATTACAATATTGAACATCGATCGTGTTTCTGCCCACGTGACCACGTTACAGTAAGTGACACCTATTGTGTAGCATGTGTTGTATATAATATATAATGTTGAATTTTCAGATAATTTATCTATGTTAACTATGTACCGTTTCTAGATTTGAATGATGGTAGCAGTGTGTCTGTTGATTGGGTGTCCAAGCACGTGTATTGGACTGACCACAAGCACGGCCGACTTCACGTGGCAAACTATAATGGATCAGCTGAAAGACTCCTTATATGGGCAGATCTCTACAAACCGAGTGCTATCATTGTGGATCCTATCTTTGGGTAAGAACAAACTGCTGTAAAAATCCACTATCTTGTGGCCCTAATAGTTAGTTCATTTGACGGCGCTGTCCTATTTACATTGTACCAGCCAAGAATTCTCCATTATCAGGATAACTCCCCATTTATTTTTGTGGCGACCTTTGAATGGTTCATACATTGTCATTTATAGAAAGGCCATTAACATTTTTAAAGCTTAAATTTGATTTATCAAGCTGTAAACATTAGGTTTAAATGATTTTATCGCTTTACGTACCATTTTAGATCCTTATACATCATTTAAAAATTATCCTATGTTTATAAATCATTCATAAATCTGTAAGAATGGAGGATTTTTTAGCGCTACACATTATTAAAAAAGCTTTACAATATTGAATTAATTCCAAAGCGTCCCTCATGTTTATCTGTATCAGTATCCTGGCAGGAAAATATATGCATACTACATGACAAGGGGTAATATGCTGCTCAATCGTATAATGGCTCTAATAGTTATTATATAATAACATTGTTTATTTACAGATATATAATTCAAAACTCATAGCGATTTGCAGATGAACCGTAAAAAACCCTGTTTCAGACAAGGCATTATTATTCCTGCTATAATAATAACTGGCTCACTAAGATGATATGTGAATTCTTCTCTCAACGATAAGCATGTGTGTTTGTCTTTGAGAACCGGAGGTTATCCATTCATTCATTTCTCACATCTTTATACATAGATACACGACAATGGACCTTTCCAGTTTTAGCTATGACCCGCCCATCTCTAGCTAAGATCCACCGACACCTTGCTCGTGTTGGGATCGATCGATCTCTGAATTCTCTGATTAACAATTTCCAGAAAACTATGCAGGTAAGCTATTGAATATTTTGGAAATAATTTGAGTGGGCGCTGTTGCTGCCTATGGCAGCAAGAGCGTCCAGTCATATTAGTTTCAAAATATTCAACAGCATGTTTATTAAATAGTCGAGACATACAATTCGTACAGCGTGTGAGACTATTAAGAGTGAAAGACGGGCCAAATAGAATCATTCATGGCGTAATAATTATGACGTCATCCTACGCGCGGCTTAGCATATTATGACGTCATATTACGTCAGATGATAGACGGATACGCTGGAAAGGTGAATTTGACTGAGAAGAAGAAGCAATAGATGAATCCAGTCAAACGATCAATTATTTGACGTCATACTCAACTACGTCACATGCACGCTGTCGTCCTAATGAACAACGTAATTAAGTCCCTCATAAACTCTAAATATACCATTATGTTGCCAGAATTCTAAGAATATTCTTCGCTTGGCCGGCAAACGGACATTTCCCAAGAGCACTGCTGAAGCCGTTTTTGGCTGATACGAGTGTTAAAGGTGAAGTAATTAATATGACTATTTTAAACAACGTCTATATAACCACGTGACACACTTGATTTGCCCGTTCATACTGGAAAGCAGTAAGTGTCTAAATACTACATGCATGTAGACCCGAGCATGTCCTGTATAGTACATGCATGTAGACCCGAGCATGTCCTGTATACTACATGCATGTAGACCCGAGCATGTCCTGTATACTACATGCATGTAGACCCGAGCATGTCCCGTATACTACATGCATGTAAACCCGAGCATGTCCTGTATACTACATGCATGTAAACCCGAGCATGTCCTGTATACTACATACATGTAGACCCGAGCATGCCCTGTTTACATGTAGACCCGAGCATGCCCTGTTTACATGTAGACCCGAGCATGCCCTGTATACATGCAGACCCGAGCATGTCCTGTATACATGTAGACCCGAGAATGTCCTGTATACATGTAAACCCGAGCATGCCCTGTATACATGCAGACCCGAGCATGCCCTGTATACATGTAAACCCGAGCATTCCTGTATAAATGTAGACCCGAGCATGTCCTGTATACATGTAGACCCGAGCATGTCCTGTATACATGTTGACCCGAGCATGCCCTGTATACATGTAGACCCGAGCATGTCCTGTATACATGTAGACTCGAGCATGTCCTGTATACATGCATACCCGAGCATGTCCTGTTTACATGTAGACCCGAGCATGCCCTGTATACATGCAGACCCGAGCATGTCCTGTATACATGTAGACCCGAGCATGTCCTGTATACCTGTAGACCCGAGCATGTCCTGTAAAAATGTAGACCCGAGCATGTCCTGTATACATGTAGACCCGAGCATGTCGTGTATACATGCAGACCCGAGCATGTCCTGTATACATGTAGACCCGAGCATGCCCTGTATACATACAGACCCAAGCATGTCCTGTATACTACATGTACGTAGACCCCAGCATGTCCTGTTTATTATACAAGAGATGTTTCTGATTCCCTATTGCAGCTACGTGTTCTTTGTGGATGGGGGAGACGAACAGAAGTTGATTCGGGTGAAACTGGATGGCTCTGAAAAGCACATGCTCTGGGATGGGGATTTCTCGTGTTCTGGTCAATTGGCCATCAGCTATGCGACAAGGTAAACATGTTATACAATCAAATTGCACCGTGTTCCACCAGCTCGACCACCACCACCACCACCACCACCACCACCACCACCACCACCACCACCACCACCACCACCACCACCACCACCACAACCACCACCACCACCACCACCACCACCACTACACCACCACCACCACAACCACCACAACCACCACCACCACAACCACCACCACCACCACCACCACCACCACCACCACCACCACCACCACCACCACCACCACCACCACCACCACTATCACCATCACCACCACCACCACCACCACCACCACTACACCAGCATCACCGCCACCACCACCAGCATTTGCTTAAGCACAATCCCTTGCACATGGTTTCATATTCAACCAATTCATATTAACTGACCACACATCTGTGTGTGTGTATATGTATAAGCACATCTTCCTGCAAATGTACCCATGTGGTAAAGCATCCTTAATTTTAGGCTATGCCTGTGCATTTTAACATGTACACGCTGTCCATATGGCAATGTTTACATGCGTGTCATATTACAATGGTATCTGTAGTAATATCGTATACCTACTTTTTCAGAAAATTATATTGGTTTGATAAATCATCATTTTCAATTTGGTCATGTGACTTTAATGGGAAGAGTTTGACCATGGAGAGGAATATGGCAACGCTCACGAGAGAAACCGGAATTTATGGTCTGCTTGTGATTGGTAACCGTGCCTATATGAGCACAAGGCAGGGCGGGTATCTGTACACTACACAAGTGGCCACGAGGCAGGGACTCACGGTTAAAGAAGCATCTGGGTTAGGATCTGAAGAACTCTATAGCGTCGTGTCAACAGAAACATCTACACAGCCTGAATGTGAGTTAGTAGATACATCAAGAAAACGCATTCCATTGAGCAGAGACAACTATCAGTCTTCTGCGAAAAATTAGAAATATAACATATAAATTAATTAAATTGAACATATGTTTGCAGAACTATGTATGGCACAGATATTGCAACATATACAGTTAGTTAACTGTCTGACTGCTGCAAGCCACCATACAATAATTTCAGTGGACAATAACGCTGTATACATTGAATATTTTGAAAACAATTTCACTGAAAGTCCTTTGGAATATTTTAATCAAATAAATCTAATATATCTTTGCTTCAATCATTCGTACTATGTTTAGTAAATTAATGTTGTACTAAATAGATGTAAAATCACTACTTCTTATATTGCCAGCTTATCACGCATGTGGTGGGGATGATCGTGCTGGATGCTCACATCTCTGTCTGCCTACAGGGGGAACCACCTACAGGTGTTCATGTCCTTCATTCGGCGGGCTGGCTATTGATGTACTTGGAAAGTCGTGCATAGGTAAGACAAAGGTAGTTTTCTCTCGTCACACCACGTGACAGTTACGGTCATAATAATATTCCCTATGAGCCAAAGCCTCGAATCTGATACGTGTTATGGTGTGATCATTAAATGGAGGCATCCAGTTTTAGCTATGCTCCGCCCATCTTTGGCTAAGCTCCACACACACTTAACCGTGTTGGGATCGAACGATCCCTGAATCCCTGACTATCAATTTCCATAAAACTATACAGGTAAGCTGTTGAATATTTTGAAACTAATTTGACTGGGCGCTATTGCTGTCTATGGCAGCAACAGCGCCCAGTCAAATTAGTTTCAAAATATTCAACATAATCCTTGTTAAATAGTAAAGACATACAATTCGTCCAACATTTCTTAGTCTGTCATCAAATAAGCATTCGTGACGAACCTAACTACGTCATTCATGGCATCGTTGATTATGACGTCATTCTGCACGTTAGGTAGTTGATTATGACGTCATATGATCGATGAATAAACTGGAAAGCTCCATTAAAGGCGACGCATATCACATGAAATATTGATTTAGCTGACTTAGTTAGAATATACTAGAGACCTTGCCCTTTAATGGTTAAATTTGGTCAAGAAAATTCAAATTTTCCCGTATAAAATATCCATTAGCTGACCGGTAGAAGACTACTTTTTGAAAATTTTCCACTAGAATAACTGGCTCGATAATGGAGCCAGTCATTCCAGTGATAATCTTCAAAAATAGTCTTCTCTTGGTCAGCAAATGAACATTTCCCAAGACCATTGCAGAGGCCGGTTATGGCCGGCTTGATCATTAGATAGTTAAATGGCACCTCCATTAGAAGCACGCTTTCAGTCACCTCATTTAACAATTCACCCTCTAGATTGACGACACCTGTTCCTGAATGAGTCTTTTATAATTAACTATGACGTCATCCTACGCGTCACTTAGTTGATTATGGCGTCGTGTAACGTCAGATGATGGATGGATAAAGTGGAAAGGTTCATTGCTGAATGAGACTTTTATATACGCTGAATGATGCCATTTGTTTAAGTTTAACATATCTTCTCATGAACACTACTCAGAGTTATGTGGCCTGTCTTGGCGCGTGTGTGTGCACGTGCGTGTGTGCGTAATTGATGCGTGCAACTTAGTGTTTTGTTGGTTTTTAATCTTCCAGTTCCGGAGCACATACTGCTGTTCACTGCTAAAGATGGGGCTGTAGGATTTATCGCTCTTGATGGCCCCACGCCATCAGCAGATTCAACATTTGTAGCATTCAGTCCAAATCCCTCCGCGGTCACATACGATCCAGTGAAGCAGGTATGTGCTCTTACATTACACAGTTATGGCTGCATGTACAGAGTGCAACGATAGGGTGGCCATTGTTTGGAGTAGAAGATGAAAGCGTGGTTTGATTTATTACATTACACAGTATATTAGCCCATTAATGAGTAAATTTGTTGAAAAAATTAAAATATTTACTTATTGAATGTCCATTTGCAGGCCAAGAGAAGACTATTCTTGAAAATTTACCATTGAAATGACATTTCAGTGGTAAATTTCCAAAAATAATCTTCTCTTGGCCTGTAAATGGACATTCTCCAAGACCACTGCAGAGGCCGGTTTTGGCCGGCTTCGTACTTAAAGGGTTAACATAAGCTTGAGAGATATCACGTGGTTCAGTCCATGACACGTGTCAAATAGCATATGGTGAGGCTGTACATATGGAGGGATCCAATCTGTCAGTCACCATCATATGGTCTAGGTCCGACAATATCCGTCTGAAACGTATGTTTTTAAAAAATATTTTGAAACTAATTTGACTTAGGGCTGTTGCTGCCATAAGACGAAATAATGATTCTATCTCACAATCCGTACAAAATGAGAGTATTAACATCAACTAACTATGTTTATGTTACAGCATGTTTATTGGAGCGATCTGCAGACACACGCCATTTACAGAATAAATATTGATGGCTCGGAAAAACGTGTGATCTTAGACGCAACTGATGGCATCAGCGTAGTTAATGGTAAGAATCATCCACCCACCGACTCCAAACATTACTATTTGGACCAACACATATCAATTAATGAATGATTTAAGTTATCCTATAATACACGGTGCAATAATTAAGCGCTATTGTTGACTCCTCTGTAATAGTATTTCGACACAATCTTACCAGTAGCACTCCATGGCAGAGAAGTGTGGTCTTTTTTTAACATTACCAAATCATTGAACAAGTACAGCGTGATTTCCTTAAGCGTTTACTTAAAAGTTAAAAACACGACCTCGACATACATGATATATGGAGAGCTGGGAAGGTATCCTATTGAAATTACAATTAAATAAAGAATGCTCATTTATTGGGTCTCGCTACTGACTGGTAAACAAACAAAGCCGGCGCTTATGCTAGACAACTACATGTTAAAAAAAATATACCGAGGAAGGTGTGCAATATTCGTGGATTGTGTCTATTGAAACTATTTTAAACACTATGGGCGTTGGGTACGTGTGGACAATCCAACCAATAACAGACAAAGACCGCTACTATCCAAACTAATAAAACGACGTCTTATTGATCAATTTATTCAACAATGGGATGGAAGGTTAATTAACTCGTCAAAAGGAACAATTTACAAAATATTAAAAATGAATGGGGCATAGAGGAATATTTAACAAAACTAAATAATTACAATAGATCCACCTTCAGTAAATTTAGAACATCTACTCACCGACTACCTATTGCAACTGACTGATGGGACAATGTCCTCTTTGCCCACTAGATGAGGTTGGAGACGAGTACAATTCTCTGTTAGTGTGCCCAGCCTTCTCTGACAACAGAA